>PYXC01000858.1:1185000-1187500 GCA_015244755.2 Tenualosa ilisha
AAGCCCCTGGGCCAGCAGCCTTACCTTTAGTGTCTATGACGTCAATCAGCATGTCGATTACTATGATGGTGCCTGTGCGACCGATGCCTGCACTGAAGAGAGAGAACACACACACATACACACACACACGACACACACAGATGCATGCACACACGACACACACAGATGCATGCACGCACACACAAAGACAAAACATTGTGTTTAATTACTGAACCAGCATGGTAAATCATCTTCTTTTATGATACATGATATTTTACCACTCAACGGGCCCTATCATGCCGCGGCGCACTGTGCATTCGCGACATGCGCATGGTGTCATTACTATTCTGTGCCAGCGCATTGTTCATTTTTTCCGGCAAAATATCACGTTGTCTAGATAGCAGATGACACTGCGCCGTCATGGGTGTGTCAGCGAAAAGAAGAGGTGCGGTCTGGCGCAAAGCGTGCCAGATGCTATTATAAGGACGCAAAAATTAAATTCGCCAGTGACCAACAAAACCCGGGTCTGTCATCAGTTGCACATAGCTGAAAAGCTATTTTAGGGGCGCACAGCGCTTTGGGATATGAAAGCGTGCACAATGCGCGCACACCCTGCTTCTCTCATCAGCAGGAACGCGCAGCAGGGTTTATACAAAAGTTTTTCATGTGGAGAAAAAAATTATGTTCCCTGGAAATATGAAATATAAATGTACATCACATATATCACAATCTTTATTAATTTGCGTTGAAAGCTTTTGTTTCCCCCGTCTTCTAACATCATTGTACCGCTTTCGGCACTGTTCGAATGTTCTTTTTTTGCCAGAGGTGGAGGACACAACTGAGGATATTTCCTCCCATACTTCCTTGACCCGTGGAGGTTTGGGGGGATTCTTTCCATCCCCGAAGATAACCTGTTCACGCGCTTTACGCACTAGCAGATCGGTCTCCCCCATCGAAAAACGCTCCTGCCTTCCGGGTAAATTCGGCATCGCAACACACCATGGAAAATGCGCCGCTGGCTTTTAAAGGGAATGAGAGTATAAATCCTGATTGGTTAATTGTATGTTACGCCCAAAACACACCCATGACTAATGAAGTACTTTAAGACCAACCCTTCTAAACCATGCGCCTGGCGCAATGTTCGCTTTTCCCACCATCAAAATACCAAATTGTGTCAGACACGCCCCCAAAGCAACTTCCGCGACAGACTTTAGACAATGCGCATATGATCGTGAAAATAGAGCCTAATATGTTAGTGGTGCCTTAATGTTACACATGATAGGATTTTTCCCTGTATTTTATAAAGTATGTTTGTCATTGGTATGCCATGTTAAGGATACCAGAATTTCCTACGAAATAATAAAGTATCTATCTATCTATTTCTTCATTAAGACAGTGTATGTATAGCACATCAGTGTCTGAGGCCCAGAGGGTTGTCTCCAGTGCCGCTACTCTTCTTAGGCTCTTATTCCATCAGAGTCAACAGGGATGAGGACATCTGGTGCTTTTACCCGAGTGCGTTTTGCAGTGGTCATGTATACAGTGTATGCCACTGGAACATCAAGTCCATTCATTTGGGTCACACAAGATTCAAGATTCCGATTCAACATTCTAATCTCATTACACTACTAAGAGTATTGGTTTCAGCTCCTCAATATTTCAGAAATAACCAATAATAATAGTTAATATTTAGTTAGTTAATAGTTAATTTGTATAAATTCTTAAGAGTGAGTGAACCCCCACTCCATAGCTGTTGTATGCTGGAGAAAAGAGACTGTGTGAGCTGAAGGGATCTGACAGGAAGGACAATGGCCTCTACTGTGAGACAGCCTTGATTTGACTAAAGAACTTGCTTCTTCATGAAAGTCTAAACATTCCCGGGGCAAGACGGCCTTGTCATCCACCAAGGGTCTAAGGTAGGCTATATGGGGTGAAACAGTGGGGGCCCTTTGAGTACTGGTTGCCGCTAGTAACCCCTGCATTGCTATGATTTGGATTCAGATTAAAGATTCTTCATAGCATCTCACTGCACTACTAACAGAGAGTAAAATGACTGGTTTCGGCTCCTCGATATCGCAAAAATAACCAATAATAATAGCTGTAGCATAACCAATAATAATAATAACCAATAACAACCAATAATAACAATAATAATAGTAACAATAATAATAATAATAACCAATAACACTAGCTGTAGCATAACCAATAATAATAACAACCAATAATAATAACAATAATAATAATAATAATAATAACCAATAATACTAGCTGTAGCATAAATTCTTAGGAGTAAGTGAATCCTCCTCTTCATAGTTGTGGCATGTTTTTGTCTGTTCTCAGTTGTCTTTATGTCTGTAAGTGGTGGACTTCTGTGACTGGCCTTCTGCTTCAAGAGAGGGAGAGGAGGCCGTGTGAGCAGGAGGGATCTGACAGGAAGGGCAGTGGCCTCCTCTGTGAGGCAGCCTCACCCCAGCAGGGGCTCTTGGATTACAGACTGACCTAGTAATCCCTGTATGGTATG
>PYXC01000858.1:1192500-1212500 GCA_015244755.2 Tenualosa ilisha
TTCCTAATTTATAGATTTTGGCATGTTTCTGAAAAGGTATGATTTCACTCAAGTGCACTCACCCGTCCCTTCTCGACCTCCCTGGTTGTCATGACAATGACCCGTGACCTCTCTTGCCAAACCATCTGCCAGAAGTCGGAAAGAGTGGTGAGCAGGCATCCTTGGCAGGCAATGTAGGCCTTCTGATCTCCAGGCTCACGCAGTTTGTTCTACACACACACACACAACAGCAGACATGTAAGCATAAACAAAACACAGCATTAGTGCTGGCATTTCAGACTTCACTATCTGAGATCTGAGTGTGCATGAATAAGATATGTGTTTGTGTTCAAATGTGTATTGTAGTGTGTATATTGACATACATATTTGCCATTTATGCAATCTGTGCATGTGTGCATACTGACTGTTTTGTTTTTGGCATAGATATTATTGATCCATGTGTGTTCGCGTGTGCAGCAGTGTGTACACTGACCATTACGTAATTGCCGTTGATGTAATCCGAGCCCACGATGTTGGGGTCACCTGTTTCTAAAATCACTCGAGTCTCATCGACTGTGACATAACAGAGAGATTCTGATTAGTGACTTCTGACTAAGAAATATAGTGAAGAGAATCTGAAAACCCTGAGTAAGACAGAAAGTGGCGTCACGCACAGGGGAGGATGTTTTTGTAGCGGTTCTTGCTCTTGTTCTCCGGCCTCATCCCCTCATCTCGACTCTTTTTGGCCTTGGCCTCCATCTTCTGCAGGGCCTGTAGGAGGAAGAGGAGAGAATAGAGAGATGGGATTACTGTTGGAGAGGGAGGAAGAGTGGAGAATAGATGAGATTACTGTTGGAGAGGGAGGAAGAGGGGAGAATAGATGAGATTACTGTTGGAGAGGGAGGAAGATAGAATAGAGAGATAAGATTACTGCTGGAGAGGGAGGAAGAGGAAAGAAAAGAGAGATGGAATTACTGTTGGAGCGGGAGGAAGATAGAATAGAGGGATAAGATTACTATTGGAGAGAGAGGAAGAGGGGAGAATAGATGAGATTACTGTTGGAGAGGGAGGAAGATAGAATAGAGAGATAAGATTACTGTTGGAGAGGGAGGAAGAGGAAAGAAAAGAGAGATGGGATTACTGTTGGAGAGGGAGGAAGAGGGGAGAATAGATGAGATTACTGTTGGAGAGGAAGGAAGAGGGGAGAATAGATGAGATTACTGTTGGAGAGGGAGGAAGATAGAATAGAGGGATAAGATTACTGTTGGAGAGAGAGGAAGAGGGGAGAATAGATGAGATTACTGTTGGAGAGGGAGGAAGATAGAATAGAGGGATAAGATTACTGTTGGAGAGGGAGGAAGATAGAATAGAGGGATAAGATTACTGTTGGAGAGGGAGGAAGATAGAATAGAGGGATAAGATTACTGTTGGAGAGGGAGGAAGAGGGGAGAATAGATGAGATTACTGTTGGAGAGGGAGGAAGATAGAATAGAGGGATAAGATTACTGTTGGAGAGAGAGGAAGAGGGGAGAATAGATGAGATTACTGTTGGAGAGGGAGGAAGATAGAATAGAGAGATAAGATTACTGTTGGAGAGGGAGGAAGAGGAAAGAAAAGAGAGATGGGATTACTGTTGGAGAGGGAGGAAGAGGGGAGAATAGATGAGATTACTGTTGGAGAGGAAGGAAGAGGGGAGAATAGATGAGATTACTGTTGGAGAGGGAGGAAGATAGAATAGAGGGATAAGATTACTGTTGGAGAGAGAGGAAGAGGGGAGAATAGATGAGATTACTGTTGGAGAGGGAGGAAGATAGAATAGAGGGATAAGATTACTGTTGGAGAGGGAGGAAGAGGGGAGAATAGATGAGATTACTGTTGGAGAGGGAGGAAGATAGAATAGAGGGATAAGATTACTGTTGGAGAGAGAGGAAGAGGGGAGAATAGATGAGATTACTGTTGGAGAGGGAGGAAGATAGAATAGAGGGATAAGATTACTGTTGGAGAGGGAGGAAGATAGAATAGAGGGATAAGATTACTGTTGGAGAGGGAGGAAGATAGAATAGAGGGATAAGATTACTGTTGGAGAGGGAGGAAGAGGGGAGAATAGATGAGATTACTGTTGGAGAGGGAGGAAGATAGAATAGAGGGATAAGATTACTGTTGGAGAGGGAGGAAGATAGAATAGAGGGATGAGATTACTGTTGGAGAGGGAGGAAGATAGAATAGAGGGATGAGATTACTGTTGGAGAGGGAGGAAGATAGAATAGAGGGATAAGATTACTGTTGGAGAGGGAGGAAGATAGAATAGAGGGATAAGATTACTGTTGGAGAGGGAGGAAGAGGGGAGAATAGATGAGATTACTGTTGGAGAGGGAGGAAGATAGAATAGAGGGATAAGATTACTGTTGGAGAGAGAGGAAGAGGGGAGAATAGATGAGATTACTGTTGGAGAGGGAGGAAGATAGAATAGAGAGATAAGATTACTGTTGGAGAGGGAGGAAGAGGGGAGAATAGATGAGATTACTGTTGGAGAGGAAGGAAGAGGGGAGAATAGATGAGATTACTGTTGGAGAGGGAGGAAGATAGAATAGAGGGTTAAGATTACTGTTGGAGAGAGAGGAAGAGGGGAGAATAGATGAGATTACTGTTGGAGAGGGAGGAAGATAGAATAGAGGGATAAGATTACTGTTGGAGAGGGAGGAAGAGGGGAGAATAGATGAGATTACTGTTGGAGAGGGAGGAAGATAGAATAGAGGGATAAGATTACTGTTGGAGAGAGAGGAAGAGGGGAGAATAGATGAGATTACTGTTGGAGAGGGAGGAAGATAGAATAGAGGGATAAGATTACTGTTGGAGAGGGAGGAAGATAGAATAGAGGGATAAGATTACTGTTGGAGAGGGAGGAAGATAGAATAGAGGGATGAGATTACTGTTGGAGAGGAGGACAGGAGAATTACACCCTATTACCTGGAGAAACAGAGAGAGGGGAATATTTTGCAAAGGAGAAAGTTGACATGACTGAGACATAACTCAAACAGAAAGATATATATATATATATATATAGAGAGAGAGAGAGAGATAGAGAGAGAGAGGGAGAGATGTGTCTGATTAAAAATGAGTGGCTGAATGTGCAGAACTCTAGAGCCATAATAGAACCACTCCAGTCCTAATTTCTGGTGAGGCAGCACTGCAAGAACCAGATCTGTTCTGTATTCCCAGACCCACAGCTTAAGAATGACACACCAGCATGTGAGACCTACGTCAAACTCTTCCCAGAATCCCGCTTTGATCTTCTTGTCTGCGCCATCCTGGCCCTCCCTCTCTGCCGTCTGATCCAGCAGCCTCACTCTGTTGTCAATGTCAGCTGCGTTCACTCTGGTGGAGTAGTACGGCTGGCACACACAGACAGACAGAGACACAGTACAGGGAGCATTACAGATTAGAGGCTGACAAACACACATGGAGTTCAAAACATCCAAAATATCAATATTTATCACATATGAAACTGAGTAATCTGAAATGTACTGTATGTACAGAGAGCAAGAGAGTAAGAGAGAGAGAGAGGGGAGTGTCTGGTGTCGAGTGGCTGCGTCCCTCTGTATTCATGTGTGCCTGTGCACCATGGAGAGCAAGAGAGAGAAAGAGAAAGAGAGAAAAAGATAAAAGGGAACTAGTGAATGATGAAAGGAAACAAAGGGTCCATAATACCCAAGGGTATGCCTGTCAGTCTGAGATTATGACAGATGAACTGATGACTGCTCTTCAATGCAGCATCCACTGCTGAGGATTATGGGTAAGGAAGTAAGTCTTTTATTTATATAGCGCATTTTTCGACACAAAATGACTCTGCTTAATGCACTTAAAACAACTCAGACAGATGTGGACAAAAGACCAACATAAAGCAGTCAGTCAGTCCATGGGTAGTGAACTAGGCTAATGTAGACATGTTGCGCAAAAGCACAACCATCCGGCAGGTGACCTAATCAGGAACTCACCTGTCGGAGATGGACCCAGGTTCCTGACACCTCCTCAATGCCTTTCCTCTTAAAGAACTCCACGAGGTCAGTGAGAGAGTCAAACGTCTCGGCGCCCCCCACTGTGTACCTGTCATTCTGATCACACAGGGAGGGGACAGACAGACGGACAGGGGAAGATTATTTCAGTGCACACAAAGCATTTAGCAACAAGAATTAAACACTGACGATCCCTTCCCAAAATCTTTTTTAATCAAACATATGTAATGTTCAGTGCAGTCCCCCTCTGTAAACTTCTTCTCAATCTCTCACGCAATGTAAGTTGCTTTGGAGAACAGCACAAATGTAGGTGTAAATGCAGGAAGCCATTAGCAGCACTCACTAACTAGCAAACAACAAACATAAACAGGCCACTGGCGGCCATGTTGTGTTGGTGTGCATGGCATGTGCACGGGAGTGATTATTAAGGGACGCAACATAAGAATAAACTTTAGACTCCCCACCTGATCTGACTTAGCTGCTCAGATGAAAATATACACCTAATCTTTTGACCTCAGATTCCTAAGCAGTACAATAGGCTGCATTCAGGCCCAGTGTTCTTGCAGCTGACGCACAAATAGCCAGAAAATCTGAAGCACAATCAGGCTCAAATGCACTAATACATGTGTGTGTGTGTGTGTGTGTGTGTGTCAGACTTCTGAAGCAAAGTACATTGTTTGAATAAGCCAAGGCTATGATAGATCTATGTGCTTGTGTTTGTGTGTGTGTGTGCGCGCACATGTCTGTGTGTGCATGTATGTATGTGTGCATGAATGTGTGTGTGTGTGTGTGTGTCTCTGTGTGCATGTATGTATGTGTGTGTGAATGTGTGTGTGTGTGTGTGTGTGTGTGTGTGTTGGGCTCCCCCACTGCTTGACGCTGCTCTGGGGTGACTGAATGAGCGCCATTGTATTAAGACGAGATCCTCTCACAACAGACTCCAATTTCTCAGGTTGGGCTTGGACCAATCCACTCACAACAAACCACTGCAGCTAAGCTGCTCCCAGAAGAGCAAAGAACAGGAAGGATTGTTAGGTGAGATTACAGGGCCGGCCCCACCTGCCTCTGGCCTTTGAAAGACTAATTTACCACAAACAAGAAGAAATCATTTTAGTAATTACATATAACTAAAAATAATCAGAAAAAACAGGGGGAACACTGTTACTTCTTTTTTGATATGATCAGCAGCCATTTTGTCAACCACAGGGGCATTAATGGCACTTTGTGGGACTTCCTGTCAGGCTGTGCATAAATGTCAGCTTTCTTTCAGAAAACTGACAATCTGACATAGTTCTGGCAGCAGAGGATGTTTTGCACAAGCCTGAGCGAGCAAAAATGGGAAGCTGACCTTACTTTACAGTGCATCTCGTTCCTGGAAGGTAATCTCCCTTTCCTCACAGCCTTCACATTTCACAAGCCAACGCCTCTGGCATCGAGGGCTGGGGGGGCATCTTTTCAATGTGCAATGTGCAAGACTTAGTGCCATCTAGTGGTGAGGCTGTTGAATCACAACCAATGAATGTTCTAACCATTCCAAAGATGGACGAGAACCTACTCTACAGTAGCCATCAAGGCCCCCTAGAGCGAGTGGTTTAGATTGTCCCTCAGTAAAAAATGCTGGTGCACCATAGTGAGATCCACAGAAGTTGATCTATTTGCTATGTAGATATGAGAACAGTTGCTGAAAACTACACTGAAAACAGTTGCACATGAGAGGAGAATATATGTATGCCAGAGGAAAAACAGATGTATGTGAAAGGAGAATATATGTACCTAAGAGACCCACAGTAAGCTCCTCCAGGGCTCCTAATACTGTATTTAGCACCAGCAGAGAATCTCTCTGCCAAATTTCCCTTCCTCTTCTTGTTAAACACACAGACACACATCTCACTCTCACTCTCTTACAGATCCAAATGCACACACACACACACACACACACACACACACACACACACACTCCTACCTGGCACATGATCTTGATGTGTGAGACCCTCTTCCCTCCTGTCTTTGCAGGCTCATCTGTGAGTGCTGACAGGACGTAGTCTCCGGGTTTGGACAGAGACTCGCGCACTAGGAAGGTCCCAGGCTCGTCCCGCTCCTTCAGCAGCTTCTCTGCATTGGGACCCGACAGGTGGCCGTGGTACCACCTGCATGACAGACACACAGACACAGAGACAGACAGAGACAGACAGAGAGACAGACAGACAGACAGACAGACAGAGAGACATTGATAGATAGACGATGAGACAGAGAGTGGGAGAGAGAGACAGACAGACACAGAGACAGACAGAGAGACATTGATAGATAGACGATGAGACAGAGAGTGGGAGAGACAGACAGACAGACACAGAGACAGACAGAGAGACATTGACAGATAGACAGAGATACAGAGAGTGGGAGAGACAGACAGACACACAGACACAGAGACAGCGAGACAAAGATTCACATACACACACACACACACACACACACACACACACACACACACACACACAGACAGACAGACAAAGGATATGATGAAATGTGAGTGACTCAGGGAGGTGCTTGTGCAGTGCTCACACCAGTGGTAGCGGCGAGGCGACGCAACAAAGGGATCAAAGGTGTGTGGTGCAGTTTTTTTTAAATCAGCCCCTGTCCGTCTGTTTTAATTGCGACATGCTAATAATGAATAAGTGACTGCTTACTGTGCTTACTGTGTGTGTGTGTGTGTGTGTGTTTGCCCTCTCGGCGTGTGTGCTCACTGTGGTGTGGTTAATTTTAGGAGCAGTTCTCGATTTCTTCATCTGGTCTTCCTGTATTGCGGTCGGAAAATTCTGATGACAAGATTTCTTGACTGGCGACATGAGTGAGGCCTATTTTTAGCAGCTGTCATTTTTGCTCCCTTTCACAAAGAGAAACATGCGAAACTCACTGTTTTGCAGTCTCTTTCAGCGGCCTGCCATGTCTTGCAGGCAGCAGGCATCTCCTCATATACTTGGAGGGTTTTCTCAACGCCCACTCATGTCAAATTCACGTGCAGCACATGGTGTGTGTATGTGTGTGTGTGTTGCTGTCTTGCTGCTCTCAGGCCCTGGTCGGACACACACACAATTTGGCCCATCTAATCCTGAGTTTCTGTCCTCTCTTCTCAGGCCCATCTGTTACGGACTGCCTTCTAAGAAACACTGCTGTGTATGTCATGTGATGAGACCATGGAACACACCTCTGACCTCTTCCTGTCTGCAGCAAGCGGAGTACATCAGCTCATCTCTGTGCGTGGCAAAGCTCACTAAAACATCTCATGAGGTGTGCTGCACTGTAATTTGGTCCTTTCGAGAACAATTTTTCAGTTTTTTTGTTAGGAAAAGTTTACAACAGGCTCTGAAAAGAAATGGTCTAATTTTGCCATAAGAGCATCTTGTACTTGGGTTGTTAGAAAGGAGGGAAGAAAAAAGTGACCTTTCAGTCCTTCTGTAACACTTTTAGAAGAAAACCAAGAATGATTTCTGCCCCTTGCACATCGTCATATAAAGGCAATCTTTTGACCAGTATGTTTGTTCTGGGTGGAGATCACACTGACGTATGTCTGAACACAGTATGATAATAAGGAAATTTAAAAAAAAAATATGTAAATAAAGGACATGAATATAATTATTCAGAGATCGTGATACGGAGTAAAAATTTGAAAGTGACATTTCCTGTTTTTTTTTTCGGCAATGGAGTTCTAACAGACACTAATAAAGCTGTTCTGTTGTAACACAGGAGAGTCAAACTCTTAAACAAAATTAACAGTTCTTTTTGATGGCAATTTGAACTCTGCACCCCATCACGTTTGTTGTCATTAAACATGTAAGTATGTACGTATGTATGTATGTATGTATGTATGTATGTATGTATGTATGTATGTACGTATGCATGTATGTATGTATGTCTGCTGTCCACCTTCAGCACACGCATCATTAATTAGATCTTTACGGTTGGAATGCACGTCACAATTAGGAATTCCAGCTGTGTATTGCTGATGTAGAAATGAGACGTGAGCAGGAGGGAAGAAAAAAGGGAAATGTCAAAAGAGTTGGAAACAAGCAGAGCAATTGATGGCCTTCTGAAATGCGCCGATGAAATGCCACGGTATTGCATGAAGTGAATGATTACACGGAATTAAAGCATTTACTGCTTTTGTCTGTAGAACTTGGATGAAAAAATGTATTAAACATTTTACATAATCATTCACAGAATTTTTGTCATTACGGACGTGACAAAAAAATCATTTTCTGTGACAGGCAATTATGGAAAAGATAAGTTGCTACGCATGCACATGCACAGCTGTCAGAGAGGAGAAGAGCAGGAGGCTAATAACATGCACAGCTGTCAGAGAGGAGAAGAGCAGGAGGCTAATAACATGCACAGCTGTCAGAGAGGAGAAGAGCATGAGGCTAATAACATGCACAGCTGTCAGAGAGGAGAAGAGCAGGAGGCTAATAACATGCACAGCTGTCAGAGAGGAGAAGAGCATGAGGCTAATAACATGCACAGCTGTCAGAGAGGAGAAGAGCAGGAGGCTAATAACATGCACAGCTGTCAGAGAGGAGAAGAGCAGGAGGCTAATAACATGCACAGCTGTCAGAGAGGAGAAGAGCAGGAGGCTAATAACATGCACAGCTGTCAGAGAGGAGAAGAGCAGGAGGCTAATAACATGCAACAGTGAAGTCATTTTCCACACAAAGCACTAACTACATTCCTATCAACATGTTAACCTGCCAACATACTAAAAGTTGCACTTTTTCAGTGATATATTCAATAATCCCACCAATGTACTAACTTCCTGTAGATGTGATACCTGAAGACACAATTCTGATATAAAACTACTACCACTATATGCTGCCGTTACAATGTAAAATAGATACTTTCATTGTTGTCTGATTTTTACAGTAAGCTATTAACACAAGATTTTAAAAATGCCTCTGCTTTAAATTCTTCCACAGACTGTGACAGAATGTTTTTCTTTTTTTCAATCTCAATTAGTTCAAATTGGCTGGCTTCTTAAACTTCTCTTAGAGGTCGCTTGTGTTCTGGTGTCATTTGCAGCCTGAAATAAGTTATTGGCCAAATAAAAGAATCACCTCAAAACTTAAAAATTTTGTGGCTTGAAACTGTGTCGTTACACCAAATCATTTTCACCAATAATGTCTATTCCTATACAGTTTAAGTAAATGCTTTTTCTGCCGAAAACCACAAAGATAACAGGGCGTGTTGGAAACACCTGCAAGAATCCACAATCCACGGAGGAAGTGTGCCAGAACATCAGTAAATGCTACACTGGATCTCTCACACACCTCCCTCGCTTGCCAGTCTGACTTAGCAACGCAGAAGAGGAGTTTGCTTGAACCGCATCTGCAGTTTGATGTCTGTGCGCAGTTAGTCCCACTTGGTTGAGGGTACCAGGGCCATTCTGTTATGTGGTGAGCACGAGTACCCAAGACCTGGTCAAAGTTGATGGTGACACAGTTTCCATTCGGTATGAGCAGATCCACTGAAGCAATCAGAACTCCAGAAGGCAAATCAATAAAAGCAAATAAATTATATTTAAGAAGGCTGTTTACATGCAAGTGCAGAAAGACATTTAGTGTGTGTGGGAATCAACGGTTTCGCCATTTTATTTTGGACAAATTTTTTATCTTGATGTTGACAGTTACACATAAAAGCAGACAGTTAACGTATCTATCTACTTGTCCTTCAACAAATGATCTGTTATCTAGTAAGAGTGCATCTATAACAGATACAGGCATATGAGTTCATATGAATGATCTATTATTTAGTAAGAGTGCATCTATAACAAATACAGGCATTTGAGTTCATATAAATGATCTATTATCCAATAAGAGTGCATCTATAACAGATACAAGCATTTGAGTTCATATGAATGTGACCTCAGGGGGCTTACTGTTTCTCTAAACTTCTACACACCTGTACAGTTTCATAAAATGACAAAATATAGAGAAATTTCCTCTTCTAAAAATAGTAAAACTCTTCCACCAAGAAATATATTTCCTCCAGTTTACTGGTTACCAAGTAAGCCAGAGATGCAGCCACAGTTCCTTTTGTAAATGGCACAGCAATATAGAATTAAATCCTGTCAACATGAAGGGTTTCTAGAACATGATTCTGCCAATCCTAGTCATAAGCCAGAGTTCTCTGTTTCAGAAAGGCAGGTATGGGTTCTAATGATGAGGAACAGTGTTATAATCTGCACTCTCTGAAATGAGCAGACTGGACTTTATGAAGCTCATGCAGTGTCAGTGTGTGTGTGTGTAAGAAAAAGAGAGAAGGACATAAGAAAACAGCAAAGAACTGATGAGAAAAATGGTGAAGTGATGGAACCAGAGAGAAAAGAAGAGAAGAGAGGAAGATGAAAGAGAAGAGGGATGGGAGAGATCATATCGTTATTGATATGTTGTTTGGGGTTAGTGTTAGAGTTTGGGTTAAGAGTGTGTGTACCAGAGATGGGTCCTATCATATCATTATTGCAGTTTTTCTTGATTTCTTCAAAATCCATGTTTTCAAACCAGTTGCTGCATAGGCCTAAACAGATGAACAGATAGCTCTAATGGTGACAAAACATTTAAACCATGCAACAAAAGCAAATTCATCCTTCAAACACAATCTGTGGTCAGATCTGTGGTACTTTCAATCAATTATAACACAACTGACAACAAAATGCAAAGCTTTGCATCCAAAATAAGCAGGTTTAACATTAGGTTTTGCTATGTCAGCAAATCAACCGAGTGTCAGCAAATTTACTGAATGTATCAAAGGGAACTGCTGTAAAAAGTTTTTGTAACGTGTTTTTCCAGATATAACGGCCATTGCAATATACAAGACCCACAATAGGGCCTAGAGACAAATACACAGTACAATACAATGCACTTCACACACAAAGTTACTTCCCACTTTTCATTGGTACAGACTTTCCTTTTTCATCAGATCATGGAAACCTTCACCATTGCTTTCTATGCTCTTGGCCCCTTTGTCCCACCCTTACAAACAGCAAACAGCAAAGGTGGTATCTTATATGCATGATGAATGATTGTGAATTCTGTGCTGGGGCTTCTTCTCTTCGCCTTGTACATCACCTCGCTGGGCTCAATCATCCACTCCCATTGCTTCTCCTATCACTGCTATGCTGATGATACCCAGCGCTATCTGTCCTTTCCGCCTGACGACTCCACGGTGTCAACACTGGATCTCAGACTGACTTTCTGATATATCTGCATGGATGAAAGGACATCACCTCCAACTAAATCTCTCCAAAATGTAACTGTTGGTCCTCCCAGCCAAATAAGCCATACATCACAACATCAGCATCAAGATTGACTGCCTGTCTGTTACTCCCACCAAAGTGGCAAGAAACCTAGGTGTCATGATCGATGACCAGCTGACCTTTGCAGATCACGTTGCCTCTGTGGCCCGGTCATGCTGTTTTTCCCTATTCAGCATAAGGAAGATCAGGCCGTACCTAACCCAACATGCAACCCAGCTCCTGGTACAGACTCTGGTTATCTGTCGTCTTGACTACTGCAATGCCCTGTGAGATCGCTACAGATGATCCAGAATGCAGCTGCACGTCTGGTCTTTAACCAGCCAAAAAGGGCACATGACACACCACTGTTCATTGAACTCCTGATGGCTCTGCTCCCATCTACCTGAATACTCTCCTGAAGCCCTATGTCATCCGCCGACCACTTCGCTCCTCTAAGGAACGTTCTCTAGCACGGCCAACGCCTTGCACAGGTCAATCCAGACTCTTCTCATGTTTGGTTCCACGCTGGTGGAATGACCTTCCAAGTACAACCAGATCAACTGATACCCTCTCCACCTTCAAGAAACTCTTGAAGACCCAGCTCTTCCAGAGGAAAAGTTAATTGATGATAATGGTTAAGATCTATATTTTTCTGAGGATGTTTACACAGAGTGAAGAGTACTATCCTCAAGCTGTCATTTATACCATGAAATATCATGATTCAGACAGACGTCTATATCCCTATAGTGAGTGTGTATGTGCATACGTTTGGGTGTGTGCATGCATGTGTGTGTGTGTGTGCACACGCGCTTTGCCGTAGATGGCAAAGAAACAGAGCGAGAGCCGTGATCAGGCGGTTAGACGAATGAGAGAGTGTGTGTGTGTGTGTGTGTGTGTGTGTGTGAGAGAGAGAGAGAGAGAGAGGAAGGCAAGGATGCTCTGGTCACTGTTTGCAAATGTGTCAAAACTAAAGTTTCCAACCGCAAGAAGAAAGGGAAGTCAAGTAACTGAAAGAAGGAGGGGTGTGTGTGTGTGTGTGTGTGTGTGTGTGTGTGTCTTTGTTTCTGTGTGTGTGTGTGTGTGTGTGTGTGTGTGTGTGTGTGTGTGGTGGGGGGTCAACAGATAGGGCACGGGGTGGGGATATTTGAAATGGCCTCTGGTGGGGGATCTCTTACATTAACAAACTCCCTCAACTCTCAGCACTTTAAACAGAGGGGTGTCTGCTGTTCTCATGTCATGTCAATCTGTGTCATCACTCCTGCTTGCCAGGCTCATTCACTGCAGCATTACACACTTGCCTCCGCTGCTTTGGTGCTTTCCCACATCAGAACTAAAGTTCTCAAAAGTGCCAGTTCAACCAACAGCTCGTCTAGTCATTTGTGCTCATGATAACAGCAGTTTCTCATTACTCTGAACAAACAGCGAATAGTTTTGAACACATGCTCAGTCGTCTGCTTTTTGGTCTTCGTTATCAGTTTCTGATGTCAGGTTGGTCAAAATGTATTTTACAAATTCTCTGTTGAACAATCTTTCCCCCTGAAACATTCAAGCACTATGTCATTGCATGAGTCATTATATGTAAATGTATTGAACCACTTGTCATTTTTACACTATATAGCATTATTTTATAAAGCTGATAATATAGTATGATATCATTTTTAGAACATTTTTTAGTTTGCAAAGAGCACTACGCTGCTGTGAAACAGTTGAGGCTCCTTCACTGGATGAGAAAGAGGCTAATATTGCCATAACACCTCCACTCAGGGTTGTATTTCTGTAACAGTACAACGTCAGGGTACTCTCCTAAGGCGTTGGTCTCCCCAACTAGATTTCTTAGATATAGAAATTGAGGGCTGGACCAATAGTTTTAAAGTCCAAACAAAATGCCCACCCACTGCAATGTAAGTGTATGACTCCCACAAATGTCCAGACTTGAAGCGAAGGCTAATGAATCACACAGTATGAAATGACACCATACTGCAAAAGCATACAGTAAATTATGTCTAATATTCTATGAGCTTCCACATGCAATAATATCCTATGATCTGCATGCAGTCATATCCTATGATCTTCTTGCAGTGATATCCTATGATCTTCCACATGCCGTGATATCCTATGATCTTCCACATGCAGTGATATCCTATGATCTTCCACATACAGTGATATCCTATGATCTGCATGCAGTGATATCCTATGATCTGCATGCAGTGATATGGATCCTTTTACTGTTGGAACTGATATACACCAAACAGAGTAACTGCATTCTTGTGGAACTTTCCATTCAGATGACACAGACACTTTCATTAGCCTAAATGTTTGCTTTTTAGACATAAAACTAAGCACTTTAAGCAAGTTACACCTTTTGCAGGTCCTCAGCTGGGTATGGCAGTTTGCACTGATTGTTTTGAGAAATATAAACTTTCGTGATGCTTTGAGAAATGCACCAAAGTGGCTGAGTGTGAAAGTGTAATAAGTACTTTGAGAGGGTAATTATAGTCCACTGCCTAGAGGGTGTGTTGTCAAATGTGTAATGAGCCTTTAATTTCTCTCTCTCTCTCTCTCTCTCTCTCTCTCTCTCTCTCTCTCTCTCTCTCTCTCAGCAGCCTCCAGTCAGGAAAGATTCACTGGGGCCAAAACTCCACCAACCCCAGCAGAGGAGCCGTGTGTCTGAGAAGCTTCCACAATCTTGAGACACTAAGTAACGAGAGCTCAGCATTAGTTTGAAATAAAACAGAACGAAATGCCTGTCATGTCTGACTGAATGTTATTGCAGACGGATGGCGAGGTGAAGGAGATGAGGAGGACGAATAAACAAAAGCAAGGCCGGTTTTAGAAGCACGGAGTTATTTACAACAGGCCTCAGGGTGGAGTAGCCTTCCGTTACCCACTCCTTACTACACAACACTTTTCATGTGACATGGCTCAGCCATCAGAGACAAACATGTTACTTACAGTATGACAGCATCACAAAAGCCATGTTACCAATGGTGCCTGGCATGCGCTCCAATGACCACACACACAACATCTGAGAGAACTTAACTGCCCACCAGTCCCAATGACACACAAGACACGAAGACACAGGACACACACAAGTCCTGACAAGACATGGCTAGGTGCATTTGTCCCAAGTTGCCTGTCCCTCGGCTCATCCAGACAGGCCTTTCCATAGCCAGGTCACTTCAGAATTCTGCCGGCATGCATGTTTAAATTCAGCTAAGCTCTGGTTAAAAAGTGGCCACAGCTCACCGTATGTCCTCAACTCACTTTGCCTCTCTGAGAAGTTCCATTTGCTTCTACCACAGCGTGACTGAAGAAGCATCTCGTATGAGGCTGCTGATGGCCTGCCTGACGACCTCTCAGTGTGCCAGGGTTAAATTGTGCACAGAACCAGTCTTGAAGCCGCGGCCCTCGGTTCCTCCCACATGAACAGCAATCGGTCACGTTGCGTCAGAATGATCAGAGAAATAGGATGGAATTCTAACTAAAACAAACTGGACATTCCATTTCAGAACTGCCACAGGCAAACATATCTTACAGGTGTAGGATTCAGGAGAGATCATTTAATTAGGCTGAACTGCAAAAGCACTTCTAAAACCACCCTCTAATTGTGTGTGTGTGTGTGTGTGTGTGTGTGTGTGTGTGTGTGTGCGTGTGCGTGTGCGTGTGTGTATCCTGTATCTGTATAACAGTTTTATATGTAAATAAATATAGATGATTGCTAACTGTATCATAGGTCCAAATACGTGTCTATAACTGGTAATCCAGTTGCCAAATACGGCATCATCCTGATGACATTTAATGAGTCTGTATCTGCGCAGTGCTTAACATGTATTTGGTCATACAGAAATTCCTGATGTATTCTATTGTTGCATTGGTCATTTTGTTTTTTGGCAACTGATTACTTGTCTGTCTTGTTCAGTTTAGGATCAGCTAGACTGTAACCTTTGACCGAGGGAAAAGATGAAAGTTCAGAAGGGCAAGAAGAGAAGTGCTCACCTCTCGGACGTTGGGTCGGAGCTGTTGAGCGGATACTTGAGCTCGATTATGGTGCCGTCCTTGTCCTGAAGGATGCCGTTGTCAGCAGTGTAATACTCCACCAGTTCTGACAGTGTGGCAAACTTCTCCCCTCCATACAGGTCATAGAAGTCCCCCGTGTTCTGGATTCGAATATGGGTCACTGCCTCCCCAACCCTGGACCAGGCATAAAGGAATGAAGGAATGAATGAATGAATGAATTAATTAATTAATTATGAATAAATGAATCTGTATTGACATTTTACAGTGAAACTGAATGCAAATCCTTCAGCGTAATGACCTAAAACTTCAAGAATAAATATGAATGACAAATGTAAATATGTTGGTTCTTATGTTTATTGGCCATCATGTAAATTGTGCTATAAGCATCCATATACATAAACATCTACGGACAGCTACATTTCAAAGCAGTAATGGAGAGCTTGGACAAAACCTGCTTCGTAACGTTTAGGAAACATTCATTTTCTATCACCATTTGGTTATCATACTTCATTGGAACCTGTCTGAAGGTGGGAGAGGAGTCAGACGTGCACGGGATGTGTAAGCAGAAGAGTTTTAAAAATTGCTTTGTAAATATTCTTTAACACCAAGCTTTATTGTGATGGAATGAACTTTTGTAATTCTGCCTAAATGAAAAGAAAGATTGAGAAGAGGAGGTTGTGCAAGTGTGTGTGTGTGTTTGCGTGTGTGTGCGCCAGTTTGAACTGAGTGTTGGGTCAGCCAGCTCTCATCACAGGGCAGCATCCGCCCGACTTTGTGACACCTCTCTCTCTCTCTCAGCTCACCTCAAAAATATGCAGTTTGATGGTAACACATCTTGCTTTTTCCATCATCACACACACACACACACAGAAAGAAAACACATGCATAGACTGCAAAAACAAATAACCTCTGTGTTTCCCCAATTTTCCAAAATCATTTTGCAGTAGGTCCTATCAATCAAAAACACACTTTATTTGGCACGTATCTACCACACATGCACACACACACACACACACACACACAAACTAAAGATGCACACTGATTATAATTCACCTATGCAGGGATGTAAAAAGCTGGCCCAGCAGATGGCAGCCCAGTAGATGCTTGGGTTAAAGAAACAACCCTTCAGCAACTTGAGGGAGTTAAAACTCTCTCTCTCTCTGTGTGTGTGTGTGTGTGTGTGTGTGTGTGTGTGTCTTTAGCCAGTATATTGATTAACTCAGCCAAGTCAATGACCTTCCACTTATAGATCATGATGTGTCTGACAGGAGGTCCATGCCAAAGCTTTCCGGGGGTGAATAGATTTGAACAGAATTGCATGTTTTTTTTTCTAATATTGCTATATAATAATTCAGTGAAAAACAGCTACACATATGTGAATATGTGTGTGTTCCTGTCTCTCTCTCTCTCTCTGTGTGTGTGTGTGTGTGTGTGTGTGTGTGTGTGTGTGTGTGTGTGTGTGTGTGTTAAATACCTGACAGACAGGGAGAAATCTCCCTGGTTCTTTTTGCTGGGCCTTGCCAGAAAGCTTCCATGGACGCCCCTTGCCTTCAGGATGGTCTCTGCATCTATGCCAGACAAATCTCTGTGGAACCATCTGAGACCACACACACACACACACACACAAACACACACACACACACACACACACACACACACACAGACACACAAAAAACATAATTAATTCAAATGTGTGGAGCAGTGTGGATGTGAAGCCTCATCTGTCTTATTAACACCTTTCATGCTGGTCAAATACAGTGCATGTGTTAGTGTGTGTGTTAGTGTGTGTGTTAGCGTGTAGTTAGCATGTCACAGTGAGGCGCTATATGCTTACTCACACTCTATACCACCAGCATATGAGCTCAAAACAGAGCAGGTGTTTTCTATCTCTCTCTTTTGCAAATTACACCAACACACACACATACATACAAACACACACAGCTCTAGCATTCATATTTGCTTTTAAGTAGAAGTAACTGTGCAGTCACCAAACTGGTAAGAGATTAACAGACTACACTTATGATAGATTATGGTAGATTACGGTGAGGTGAGACTGGCCATGTGGCAGTGTGTGTGTGTGTATCAAGGCCAACACAGGACGAAGAAAAGGGAAAATAACATCTGACGACTCACCGAACCATCTTTCTCTCTTGTAGGCTTTACACCTGAGGTGGAGGAAACAAACCAACAACACAAAGAAATAAGGCATTTAAAAGAATACAAACAAACACTCTGTCACGCATTAGCGTTGCATTAACATTAGCAGTGTGTTACTGAAAATTCTTATTCATTTACACACTATGCACAATTACACGTGCGCACACACATTCACACATGCACACAAACACACACACTTATACAACATTTGACAGCGGTCCCCAACCACCACGCTCTGCCTTACAGCCGCGACCCACCTCACACACACACACACACACACTCTGCACATCTCTAAACTATTCACTCACTCCACGCCAGGCTATCACACAGCGCTAGGTTTAAAGGTCAGAGTTACTTTGGGTCAATCCTAAAAGCGCTCGTTCTCTCTTCCTCTTTCCACCAGACACCTGTCATTTACTCTGTCTCCCCTCAAAGGTGAACACAGCCGGCACACACACACACACACACACACACACACACACACACACACACACACACACACACACAACACAAACATACAGACACTTACTTCTTTGAGCCCCTCTGAGAACAAGAAGTGATCTCCTTGCTCGTCTTTATAAGTCTGAAGCTGTCCCTCCCTCCCTCCCTCCCTCCCTCCCTTCCTCTTTCTCTCTCTTTCTCTTTGTCAAATGTCTTCCTGCCTTTCAGCTGCCCCTGATAAAACAGTAAAGCTATGAGGCAAACAAATGAAGCAGTCTCACAGAAACAGGAGGCCACACACACACACACACACACACACACACACACACACTTGTCCCCGGGTGTCTCAGAGTGACACCCAAAGGAGAAGGCTGACCCCTGCTTACTGTTCTCTGTGGACTCTCTTCTTCTTCTTCTTGTGCAGGTCTGTAGAGCTCTGCTCTCCTGTCTGTTGTTCTCTAAAGAAAACCACCTATAAATAAGAGCTGTCTGAGTGTCTCACACACACCCCACTGAAACCTAGCGACAAAAAAAAAAGAAAAAAACCTCTTTGCAAAACCTGCAAAGCCAATCCACATACACACACACACACACACACACACACACACACACACACACACCACACACACACACACACACACACACACACACACACACAGACACACAGACACACACAGACACACACACACACAGCAAACAAGAGGAGCCCCAGAGAGCGAGAGAAGAGCCCCAGAATGGCAGCGGTGTGAGAGAGAGGAAGCAATGTGCCCGAGAAACACAGAGATAGAGTGATAGTGCCCTCACTCACACACACACACACACACACACACACACACACAGAGGGGAACTTCACGGTTTGCATAATATGCTGCTGACAGCAATGGAAATCAAATGACACTGGTGAAAAACAGAACCACACAGAGACCTGCTGCTTTACCTCTTTACTTTTCAATTCCTCCTTTCCCTTTGGTCTTTCTTTTTCTCTGACACCCTCTGGCTTGTGTGTGTGTGTGTGTGTGTGTGTGTGTGTGTGTGTGTGTGTGTGTGTGTGTGTGTGTGTGTGTATGTGTGTGTGTATGTGTGTGTATGTGTGTGTGTGTGTGTGTGTGTGTGTGTGTGTGTGTGTGTGTGTGTATGTGTGTGTATGTGTGTGTGTGTGTGTGTGTGTGTGTGTGTGTGTGTGCCCGTCTCTGTCTGTGCCTCTGTCACTCTCTCTTCCCCCTCCGTCAGGGACAGTCAGACATGATTCTCCGTTAGCACTCACAGCTCAAAGTTCAATATAACACTTCCTCATTGGACACACACACACACATACACACATACACACACACACACACTCACACACACACACAGACCCACCCAAGTCGCTGCTTGCCTGGTCAGAACGGTAAAGTCCAGCACCTGAAGCCCAGTCAGGATCCCTCAGCGGAGAACTGGAGATTTGCCCCAGATGCACAAGCTGCTGCTCTCTTCACTTCACAAACAGCCAACAGAAACAAGGTGCAGCTGCTGACAGAGAATACATCTCCCACAATGCACTGGGGCAGTCAGACGGTCCACATGAGGAAGTACCACTCAAAAAAGGAAGCTACAGAAAAGTCGTCACTTAAGTAAAATAATTATGTAATGTTCTCGTCTGCAACACTGACAGATGAGAGAATAACATAAGACAACCAAATGTGAGTACTTTTCTGGAATGCAGGGAGGTGGTCTGAATTGCAAGTGTTGACATCTGACAGATTTGACTATATGCAAAGCCAACGTCATTAAAACGTCGAGCCATGACCCAACAAAGAGTAAACAACTAGAAATATATGGCCGTCTGTTCTAAGAGTAATAAAGACTGTTTGTATAACAGTCTTACGCCAGATCTCCTCTAGCGGCTAAGAGGTTTGAATCATTCAGTCACAGATCAAAAATGAACTACAAACTCAGCAGGGTGACTGAGTGGAAACATGGAAACATGCACCGACCAACAACACACACCTGCCCCTGCACCGACCAACAACACACACCTGCCCCTGCACCGACCAACAACACACACCTGCCCCTGCACCGACCAACAACACACACCTGCCCCTGATCACAGGTGCACAACTGGAAGGTCAAACAAC
>PYXC01000858.1:1220000-1227500 GCA_015244755.2 Tenualosa ilisha
AGAACATCAATCTCTCTAGACAGACACACACACACACACACACACACACACACACTCACACAAGTGTATCTGAGTGTGACTTTCCATGCGCACACACACAAACACATCTGAATCTGAGTGTGTTTACCTGTGAAGCCTCCGTCAGCGATGTTGAACATGAAGCGCTGCTTGGCTGCAGCTTTCTTCTTCTCCTCCGTCACTCCATCCACTCCTCCGCTGCCCTCCTTCATGGTCTCTCCATTCTGCAGCTTTCCACCCTCCTCCACCTTCACCCCATCCTTCTCCTCTTTTGGTTCTGAGAGACAACAGCACAAGAGTCTGGCTGAGAGAGGGGGTAGCTGTAATACATGCAAGATGGAGTATGGTGTGTGTGTGTGTGTGTGTGTGTGTGTGTGTGTGTGTGTGTGTGTGAGAGAGAGAGTGTGTCACTGTGAGGAGGGGGATAAGGGGGTTTATGGTTTAGATGTCTTCTCATACTTGTGTGTGTGTGGGTGTGTTAGAGTCTACCTTTTTTCTCCTCTGCTGTAGAGCTTGTGTCCATTTTCTCCTCCTTCCATTCCTCTGTGGGATGCACACACACACACACACACACACACACACACACACACACACACACACACACACAGAGGGAAAGGAGAGAATGTATTAGGATAAAGCACTGCTCCTGATTTCACACCAACAGACTGGCAGCACTACAGCAAGTGCTAGCCAAATGTATCAGGCAGTATGTGGGGAAGGATCTGCACACTCATTTAGTCCATGTGATTGCGTCTTAAAAATAGGTAAGAAGTCTATCACATAAGATCTTCGGCAGATTTTTAAGACAGACAAAATTAGAGAACACCCTATGGCATACGAAATGACGTCACGCCGCCTAGACAGGCCACACCCCTTGGCATCTGACCTTTGGCCTTTGTTTCGTCCGCCGTTTCGGACTTGAGCTCTGAGGACGAGCTGCTCTCCTCCTCCTCCGATTCTTTCGTCCTCTCCTCCTTCTCTCCGCCATCCTTTGGTTTCTCTTTCTCTGTCTCTGCGCTCCCTCCATCCTCTGACGGGGTCGGTTTAGCCTCGCTGTCGGCCGTCTGCTTCTCTTCGCTCTCAGGCGTGGGCGACTTGTCACTCTCATCAGGGATCTCGATGATCTGATAGAAAGAGAGAGGGATGGAGAGAAAGAGAAAAGGGCATTTTTCACATATAACCATAATAATCTGTCAGTAGTATTGACAGATCCTCCAGTCATGCAAAAAAGAACAATGAATTGAGAAAGGCAAAGGAGGGAGAGAAAAAGAAAGAGGGAGAGAGAGAGAGAAAAAAAAGGAACTGAGAGAAGGAGGGTAGGGGAGAAAGAGCCATTTTTAGACATGTTTTAAGAAGAAATGGTCTCATTCTTAGTCTTATTTTATAATGTGGCCTGAATCAGGTCAAGGTGTGAACTGGAGTGGGAGTCACTGAGGTCAGAAGACTCACGGCTAGTGGAATTAGCAGAAGTAGATAAAGAAATCATAACTGATGATGAAAGTCAACACACACAACAGCCACACACAGTATGATGTGTAGCGAAGTCACAGACAGAAAACAAATTCAAAATCAGTGTAAACCAGAATTCTAAAGCTTCTGGTGTTTATTCTTGTTCCAAGAACTGGTTCAAAGCCTTTGGACGTAAGACACAGGTGCTCCCATCAACAGTCTGACTGTCTCTGGATTAAAGTATAGTTTATGTGCAAAATGATGTCTCTGACTGAGGTCAACATATTTACTAAAATATACAAAACAAATAATAAACACAGGAATTCATTTATTTACGTAAGCAGTGTTTACAAGACAGTTGAACCTAATATACGTTACAATGACAAAGATAAAGAAGCTGGCAGATTTCAAACTGGGCCTCCATGCGCTCACGGGCTGGCAGCTTGGCCAGCATGTCTGCCACCATTATGCCAAAGAGACCTGTCTCCCTCTCATCATCTGTAGCTTTATCAGAACCCTGGGGCCAGTCCAGGAGAGCGCCCCCAACAGGTATGGAGTGGGACTGTGTTCTCAATGACGTAGTGGGGGGCGAGGACACCTGTGGAAGCTGTGGAGGATGAGATGTGTGGTGACTGGACAGCTGGAATTACTGCGGCTGGTGCAGAAGTCACTGGTGGAGATGCTTGTAGAGACACTAGTGGCTGTGATGGAGGAGGCTGGGATGTCTGAAGAGACACTAGTGGCTGTGATGGAGGAGGCGGAGATGTTTGGAGAGATACTAGTGGCTGTGATGGAGGAGGTGGAGATGTTTGGAGAGACACTAGTGGCTGTGATGGAGGAGGTGGGGATGTTGGAGAGACACTAGTGGCTGTGATGGAGGAGGTGGGGATGTTTGTAGAGACACTAGTGGCTGTGATGGAGGAGGTGGGGATGTTTGTAGAGACACTAGTGGCTGTGATGGAGGAGGTGGGGATGTTTGGAGAGACACTAGTGGCTGTGATGGAGGAGGTGGGGATGTTTGGAGAGACACTAGTGGCTGTGATGGAGGAGGTGGGATGTTTGAGAGACACTAGTGGCTGTGATGGAGGAGGTGGGGATGTTTGGAGAGACACTAGTGGCTGTGATGGAGGAGGTGGGGATGTTTGTGAGAGACACTAGTGGCTGTGATGGAGGAGGTGGGGATGTTTGGAGAGAGATAGTGGCTGTGATGGAGGAGGTGGGATGTTTGGAGAGATACTAGTGGCTGTGATGGAGGAGGTGGGGATGTTTGGAGAGATACTAGTGGCTGTGATGGAGGAGGTGGGGATGTTTGGAGAGACACTAGTGGCTGTGATGGAGGAGGTGGGGATGTTTGGAGAGACACTAGTGGCTGTGATGGAGGAGGTGGGGATGTTTGGAGAGACACTAGTGGCTGTGATGGAGGAGGTGGAGACATTTGTAGAGACACTAGTGATGGCAGGACTACTGTGGGTGGAGAGATGATCTTTTGCAGAGGGAGATTAAGTCTGTCATAGCCTTCATTAGCCTGCAAGAGATCAACACCAGCTGGTCAACTTTGCAGCTACAAATCATTCATTATTCATAGCTGAAGTCATCTGTAATTCAGTGACAGAAATGGTTATTGAATTGTAAATCTAAAGCACACACTACAAACCCTTACACTCATGCACACTGGCCCAACTCTATCTACAAACCCTTACACTCATGCACACTGGCCCAACTCTATCTACAAACCCTTACACTCATGCACACTGGCCCAACTCTATCTAACCATGTGAAGTGATTCTGCTGTTTCTGATTTCAGACACACAAACTTTGATGACTGATAATCTCAGTTCAATCTGGATTCACATTACCTCATCTGGAAGGCTGGAGAGCGTCCTGGTGCTTCACAATCTTGGAGGGCCAACTCAAGTAGCAACACAAACATTCCTGCCACTTACTCTACCTCTGCTCTTCTGGGTTTCTTCTTTGGCTTCAGTCTCTTGGCTCTCAAATGCTTCCACTTCTGCCAGAACTCTGTTACTTTTTTCATTTCCTCGCAGATGTCTGTCTTTGAGTTGTCTTAGAGACAGATAGTCACGATGGGGGTGATGACACAGCTTTTCCTTCTTCTCTCTTCAAATTCGACATCCTTTGATGTTTTCCAGGCTTTCATAATAATGTACTCACCGCACAAACAAGCCGCAAAAAAATCTTTACTGTATGTCAGTTTGGACAAAAGGTTCTGCTACGGATAGAAATCATTGTTGTTTGCACTCCACTCTGAGACTGTGTTACGTGTGGGCAGTCTATGCCAAACATCTCCACAAACTCTCTGTCATGCACAGTGCAGATGCCTCAATTCATTCATATCCCCAGGAGAAGTCTCAGTACGCTCAAGTAGTACGGCTAGTAAACTGTAAGGCTAGCGATTGAGTATAGTTTGCTCATCTGGACGTGCACACAAACACTGACACTGAAAAGTTCTTTTAGATTAAATTCATCGGTCAATTAATTGGTCATTAAAATTTGTCAATATCATCGTCATTACTATTGTGCTACCCTATTTTCCATCTTTTCTCTTTTATTTTGAACCCTTAATTCTAGAGTACAATGTTGGGAAGAACACGTTTAGTGATGGCTGCTCAGTGGCTGAACAACAAGTTTGGAATACATCCATACTTTTTCTCATCCATACTTCCACAAGCAAGTACATACTCTCAGATGGTGACATCTATGGCACCAGATCCTGAGCAGACCCTCACACAGAGAGCTGACCATTGGTGGAGAGTGAGAGAAACACGGCGTGGTGTCAGTAGAGCTGTAGCTGGTGTGTGGGAGTGAAACTTTGGGTGTTGTACCTCTGGTTCATCAGACTTGACTTTCTTTACGTCCGTCTCCCCGTCTCCCTCCATCCTCTCCTCCGCATCCTTTACATCGTCCACCTTAGAGGAATCCTCTGTTCCGCACACACACACACACGCACACACACAAACACGCATACACACACACACACAGGGAGAGAGAAGATGAAAGGGATGGTGAATATGGTTTTATAGTTTTATAGTTTTATGGTTTATAGTCATAAAGTTAATGGAGTTGTGAGTGTGTGCGTGTTTGTGAGAATGTGTGTGTGTGTGTGTATGTGTCTGTGTGCATGTATTTGCGCGTCAGGTGTCTCGTACCTGGGAAAAATGTTGTGTGTGTGTGTGAATGTGTCTATGAGTGTGTATGTATGTGCATGCGTGTGTGTGTGTACCTGCCGCAGGTGTGTTGGGTTGGGTGTCTGCTGGTGTTCCAGTGGAGGGTGTCTTGGGGTCGTCTCCCGTGGCAACAGCAGCAGCTTTCTTGCTCTCTTCCAACTCCTTCATCCAGGGCATGGACCACTGGCCATTCACATGCTCAAACTCCTGCACCTGCAGCAGGAAACACATCCAATCTCACACTACATGACCAGACCAATGAGCAGCACGTGAGGATGGAGAACAACAGTGTCATATTTAAAGGGGAATTTCAGTCATTGTCAACACACACCTCCAATGCTCAAGCTCACTATGGTCTTTTCCTGTGGAGTTAGCAAAAACAGCTAACCTCTGGGGGTAGACATTTAAACAGTTTTTGATCTTAACCCAAAATGGCCCCAAAAAGCTGTGCAACATCTACCTGGCACCTTATAGCAAAGCACTGTGGCATGTTTGGCTCCAAATTAAATTGTTCAAACAGTGTGTTTCTTCAAGCAGTCACATACCACTTTGTTTACTTGCCCTGGGCTATTAACAAACCGGTATGCAGCTGTTTCATCAAACACACTGTTTTAACATCTTTTATTCATTTGGAGACATATACGCTACAGTGCTGTCTTTAAAGGTGCCAGGTGATGTTGCATGGCTTTGTGGGAGGCATTGTGAGCATGTTAAGATGCAAAAAACACAGGCAAAGTCAGCTGTCTTCACTTCTTCTCTGTAAGAGGAGACCATTGGTTTGAGTCTCTCATGTTTGCCATAACTTGGAGTTCACAACTACTATTATGACACAAGGAAAAGTATTCGAATTATTTGAACAAATCTGTAAGGGAAAAAAACTGTCGGTACACACACGTGCAAACACACACACACACACACACACACACACACACACTCACTATACTGCTGCATATTCAACTGTTTGTGTTTTATAGTTTCACTAAGACCACACTGACCATGTGACCATCACTTCATCAACAACTATGTAACACTAACCACCCTGGCGTCAAAGAATGTCCTTCTTGAAAACTGTACACAGTGACCAAATCAACGCACTGTGTTCACCTATTCAATCATGTCAATCATTATTTCATAAATATTCACTGGCCTGTACTCAGAGTGGGAGGAGCCACATCAGTACCACATCACTGTACCTTCTTGCGTATGAGTGACATCACGCCGATGCGTGTCAAAACATGTTGCCGTGACAACCCCTCTCGTGGGACCCCGTCTGCAAAAGTCTCTGCTCCGTCTGCTCCCGGTTCACACAGGTGACGCATGAAGAGAGACACGTACGCTCTGAGTACACACACACACACACACACACACACACACACACACAGACAGGAACATGGTGGAAAATGTTACTCTTCTATACTTGCATTTTCCATATTTATTTTAAATCACACTTCTCCTCAATTCTTAATAATTATAAGCATGTATATAAATAATGAAATGTATACTCTTTCTATCCCCTGAGGGAAATTTGGTTTCTGCATTTATCCCAATCATGAATTAGTGAAACACACACACACAGTCAACACACAGTGAGGTGAAACACTTGGATGTACTAGTCGGGGATCAAACCGGCAACCCTTGGTTTCAAGCCCAAAGCCCTAACCAGACACACACACACACACACCACACACCACACACACACACACACACACACACACACACGCACACACACACACACACTCTTACTTGAACTCCTTCTCTGATTTCCCCCGCAGGTCTCTGACCAGCCACTGGGTGGTGAAGGCGTCCTGAGGGGGCATCCCATAACGCATCACTGCGTTCAGGAAGGCCTTCCTCTGACGAGCATTAAAGCCCAACACCTGAGAGAGAGAGAGAGGTGGAAGAGAGAGGGATTAAAAGAGAAATCGAAAAAGAGGAAACGGGGGGTGTGGAGCGAGAGAAAGAGAGGAAAAGAGAGAGAAGGCAATGAGAAGGTGAGAAAAAAAGCAGACAAGCGGAGTGGTAGAGTACGGTAGGCACTCAGTGAGTCATTAGGCACACAGGTACAGTGCTGACAGGTGGGCAGTTTTCGGACTGACGCACCTCGATGTTGCCCCCCACCCTGGCCAGTAGGGGGGGCAGTGGCTTGTCTCTGTCGTTCCTCAGCCCCTTGCGGTTCGGCCGGCGCGAGTTAGCCGCTGTCACAGACAAAGAGAGACAGACAGATGGAGAGATCAGCAGAGAAAGATAGACAGAAAAAAGAGACACACGAAGAGTGTGAGTGGGAGAGAAAGAGGGAGAGAGACAAGAAGAGAGACCTGAGTATAAACACAAATCACTCCCTGACTGTTTGCACAACAGGCCAACCATAACACCCTTGACCTTCCTCTAGAATCCATCATTTACTATTTTATCACAAACACACACACACACACACAAATACTCACACACACACACAAACACACATAGTAATGAAGAGAAACATTTATTACCCTCAGCGCGCTCATCAAAGTCCTCATCACCCTCCTCTGAGGCCACGGAGTAATCTGATTGGTTGTCAGACTGGTCATCCTGCCAATCTGGTGAGAGATACACTGGTGTCAGCAGTCACATGATTAGTCACATGACCATAATTAGAGAGGAGGAGAAAAAAGAGAGAGGAAACACTCTCACACACACAAACACACACATTACTTCATTCCGATGCAGATGCGTTTTGCTAGGTTAAATAACTCTACATTAGGCTACATGCATCTGCTGTAAAGACATGCATGCCAATACTGTGGATTTACAACATGCATTCACACACACTACAGAAGTCTACGGTTAATCTGACCCATGCGACTCTACA
>PYXC01000858.1:1235000-1440000 GCA_015244755.2 Tenualosa ilisha
GAGAATGAGGAACCAGAGGGGAAGAAGAAAGAAGAGAGGCTGAGAGAGAAAGAGAGGCAGTTAGGACAAATGGTGAGGATGAGGGGAAGAGAGAGAGACAGAGGGAAAAGGGAGGAAAGGGAGATAAAGAAGAGTTAAAGGTGTAGTGGTAGAGAGAGGAGGGGGGGGGGCAGATCAAGAAAAGAGTGACAGAGAAGATAAGAAGAAAATGTGAAAGGAGGATGGAGAGAGAAAGAGAGGTAGCACACAGATGAGAGAGAGCACACAGATGAAAAAAAAGGATGCTGGGGATGTTGGACGATAGGAGAACTGCAGGTGGAACAGACAGAGAGAGCGATTCGTAATTACAGATTACGGAGGATTAGTAGGTATTATTGCGGATTAATATGGCTTTTCGCTGCTGCAGAGGACAGAAGAGAAGAGAAGGACTGAGAATGGCAGGACCTATTACATGTTCTATCCACCACTGGGTTGGATGGAGAGGAGAGAAGAGGAGTGGAGAGAAGGGAAGAGAAGAGAAGTGAAGTGAAGTGAAGTGAACACTGTTAGATTTACATCCACCACTGGGTTGGATGGAGAGGAGAGAAGAGGAGAGGAGAGAAGAGAAGGGAAGAGAAGGGAAGAGAAGGGAAGAGAAGTGAAGTGAAGTGAAGTGAAGTGAAGTGAACACTGTTAGAGAAGAGGAGAGGAGAGAAGGGAAGAGAAGAGAAGAGAAGAGAAGAGAAGAGAAGAGAAGAGAAGAGAAGAGAAGGGAAGAGAAGGGAAGAGAACAGAAGGGAAGAGAAGAGAAGTGAAGTGAACACTGTTAGACTTACATCCACCACTGGGTTGGATGGAGAGGAGAGAAGTGGAGAGGAGAGAAGGGAAGAGAAGAGAAGAGAAGTGAAGTGAAGTGAAGTGAAGTGAAGTGAAGTGAAGTGAACACTGTTAGACTTACATCCACCACTGGGTTGGATGGAGAGGAGAGAAGTGGAGAGGAGAGAAGGGAAGAGAAGGGAAGAGAAGTGAAGTGAAGTGAAGTGAAGAGAAGTGAAGTGAAGTGAACACTGTTAGACTTACATCCACCACTGGGTTGGCTGGAGGCTTCTCTGTCCGCTTGACTTTCACCTTCTTCAGCTTCTTCCCAGGCCGAGTCTCCTCACCAATCATCAGCTCTCTGAGAGAGAGAGAGAGAGAGAGAGAGAGAGACGGAGTGATTGGGATTGAGAACAAAGGAGAGGTGGAAAGAGAGGGATACATACAAAGAGAGGAAGTTCAAGCTCTACATTATAGATATATATGCAAGGTTACAATAATGTTTACAAGTATCTCACTCTGTGTGTGTGTGTTTGTTTGTACCTGTGGTTCCAGTAGTGCTGTTTGAAGGTGTCAAAGTCAGGGACCTCCATGTCCTCACTCTCCCATGTGGACTGGTCGTAGGGCAGATCTCTCCACTTGATCAGGTAGTGCACATTGCCCTTCTTGTCCACACTACACACACACGCACACACACACAGGCGGGAGATGGAGGAGCACAATTATATTCAGAAACACAATTACACACACACACACACACACACACACAGACACACACAAGAGACAAATACTCTTTGTGGAAATGGTTGTCTAACCTGTGGTTGAGGACGCGGTGAATGAGAAGCCACTCCATCTTGACGCCGTAGCGTCCGAACTGGTCGTCCATGCGGGCGTACACAGGGTCCTTGCTCTTCCTCTTGGTGCTCTTCTCCTCGTCTCCCTCCACCCCCAGGTCCACACTCGGAGGCTCGTCCATGTCCGTCTTACGCTGGTAGTTACGGAACATCACCTGGCAGTTCAGCTCCAGCTGGGCGTGCACACGCGCGCGCACACACACACACACACACACACACATGCACACACAAACACACATTCAATCAATTATTGTAAGGAGAGTACAGCAAAATTGCTTGTATTTAACTATTTCTGTAGAAAGTGTATGTGTGTGTACGTGTGTGTGTGAGTGAGTGAGTAAGTGAGTGAGTGAGTGTGTGTGTGTGTATGAGTGTGTGTGTGGGTGAGTGTGTGTGTGTGAGTGAGTGAGTGAGCGAGTGAATGAGAGAGTGTGTGTGTGTGTGTGTGTGTGTGTGTGTGAGTGAGTGAGTGAGTGAAAGCGAGTGTGTGTGTGTGTGTGAGTGTGAGTGTGAGTGTGAGTGTGTGAGTGAGTGAGTGAGTGAGTGAGTGAGTGAGTGAGTGTGTGGTGTGTGTGTGTGTGTGTGTGTGTGTTACCTGGAGTTCCTGCACCCAGGAGCAGTGCCAGTAGGACATGTTGCACCACTTGACAAAGAACTCCCTCTCTCTCCGCCCCATCATGGGCTTGGGGTCGGGGGCGTCAGCCGGGAGGTCTGCTGGGCGGGGCACGGGGATAGGGGGAGGGGCTTGACCCCAGCGCCACATCAGAACCTTTTGGACCTTCCCTTTCATTGGTGGACACTGGGCATGGGGGTAGGGCAGTGATGACAGATGAATAAACATGTCATACTTGTATGCAAGAGTGACACACACACACACACTTTCTCAATAAATCACTATACAAGTGTATGAAGTATAATGTGAATACATATACACACGCACACACACGCACTCTCAAGGAATTTCTGTAAATTTCTGCTCACATCTGGTCAATGGCTGGTGCTATTTTTGAGCCCTGCACATGCACACTCTAACACACACACACAACACACATATATCCTGGCACACACCTACACACACACACAGGCTCACCAGGCAGCGTGGGCAGATCCAGGCACACCGACACACATACACAAACACCCAGAGACACGCACCCAAACCCACTGGGACCTCCCCCACATACACACACACTAACTAACAAACACACACACACAGGCTCTCACCAGGCAGCGGGGGCATATCCACTCTCCGTTGGGGATGTCTGGGAGAGGTGGGTTGAGGCAGTGCAGGTGGTACGAAGACGGGCAGGTGTCACAGCAGAGGAGCTCGCCTCCGTCCTTACACACACGGCAGAACTCCATGTGGTGGTCGTCCTCCTCCACCTCCCCCTCGTCACGCCGCACCTCCTCCGCCTCCTCCTCACCTTCTGAGCTCTCCTCACGCGCCTCCCACTGAATGCCCTCTTTCTCCTGACAGTCAGAAAAACGGGGGGGGGGTTCAAGGGGAGGGAAGGATGAGGAGGTGACATAGAGGAACAAAGAAATACCGCAGGCAGGAAACGAGTGAGACAGAGGGAAAAGAAGAGGAGGAGGAGAAAGAAGAGAGAAAGGAAAAAGACATTAAATATTAAGAAATGTTATTATTAATGTTATTTTTATTATATTTTTTGTAATGATAAATGATCTACATGCTTTGACAAGAGTGAACTGAACAGTGCTGCCAATAAAGCACATTTGAATGGATTTGAATAAAGAAAAGAAAGTCATTATGTCACCATTCTGATTGGGCGCATGGGAGTGATGTGTCAGATCTGGGAGGAGCATGTGATGGACTGATAAACTGCATTGACATCATCAGAGACTCATGTAGCCTGTGCAAGTGTGTGTTATCTCAGGCCATGTAGGGAACATAGAATGTGTGTATGAGTGTGTGTGTGTTTGTGTGTGTGTGAGAGAGAGAGGTTGAATGCTTGTTATAAATGTGCAAAAAATGTGTATGTGTGTGTAGCAAGTGTGCATATATACATATGTGTGTGTGTGTGTGCGTTGCGCGCGTGTGTGTGTGTGTGTGTGTATGCATGTGTATAGCATATGTGTGTGTGTGTGCATGTGTGTGTAAACTCACACAGTGTGGGCAGCTCCAGGTGCCCTCTGGGGCTTTCTCCATGTCGGGATCCAGACACACCATGTGGTAGGCTCTGGGACACGTGTCACACAGGATGATCTCACCTCCCTGCTGACACACCTCACAGTAGTCCTGATGGTCTGTCTCATAGCCATCCGCATCCTCATCCACTAGAACAGACAGGCAAAGAGAGAGAGAGAAGGAGTGATGGAAGAGAGGGGGAGGACAGGAAGAAAGGAAGGATAGCAGACAAGGATGGGAGGAGAGAGAAGAGGGGGAGAGAGAAAGACAGAGAGAGAAAGAGAGACAAGGTAAAAAAAAGACAAGGTAAGAAAAAAGACAAGAGAGATATGTGGAGAAAGAGAGGAGAGGAAAAGGAGAGAAGAGGAGATGAGTAAGAGAGAGAAAGAGAGAGAGAGATAAGAACGTGAGAAAAGAGGAGGCAAGACAGAAGAAAAGACAGTGGGAAAGCATTGAGAGAAAGAGAAAGACAGAGCAGAAGAATAAAACACCGCCAGCCTCTAGCCTGGGAGTAACACACTCATATTCCTCTTTGCCTTGAAAGTAACACGCTAATAGTACTTTTGGGCCTGGGAGTGACACGCTAATAGTACTTTTGGGCCTGGGAGTGACACGCTATTAGTGCTTTTGGGCCTGGGAGTGACACGCTAATAGTACTTTTGGGCCTGGGAGTGACACGCTAATAGTACTTTTGGGCCTGGGAGTGACACGCTATTAGTGCTTTTGGGCCTGGGAGTGACACGCTAATAGTACTTTTGGGCCTGGGAGTGACACGCTAATAGTACTTTTGGGCCTGGGAGTGACACGCTAATAGTACTTTTGGGCCTGGGAGTGACACGCTAATAGTGCTTTTGGGCCTGGGAATGACACACTAATAGTACTTTTGGGCCTGGGAGTAACACGCTAATAGCCCACATGGGCCTGGGAGTAACATGCTAATAGCCCACTTGGGCCTGGGAGTAACACGCTAATAGCCCACTTGGGCCCAGGAGTACCACGATAACAGCCCACTTGGGCCTGGAAGTAACACGCTAATAGCCCACTTGGGCCTGGGAGTAACACGCTAATAGTCCACTTGGGCCCAGGAGTACCACGATAATAGCCCACTTGGGCCTGGGAGTAACACGCTAATAGCCCACTTGGGCCTGGGAGTAACACGCTAATAGTCCACTTGGGCCCAGGAGTACCACGATAACAGCCCACTTGGGCCTGGGAGTAACACGCTAATAGTCCACTTGGGCCCAGGAGTACCACGATAATAGCCCACTTGGGCCTGGGAGTAACACACTAATAGCCCACTCGGGGCCGGGAGTAACACGCTAATAGTCCTTTTGGGCCAGGAGTAACACGCTAATAGCCCACTAGGGCCCAGGAGTAACACGCTAATAGCCCACTAGGGCCCAGGAGTAACACGCTAATAGCCCACTAGGGCCCAGGAGTAACACGCTAATAGCCCACTAGGGCCCAGGAGTAACACGTTTATATTCCTGCTGGGGCCCGGAGTAACACGCTAATATTCCTCTTTGAACTGCAAGCCTGTTTTCACTGAGAGTGTTTATGCTCTCCCTCACACAGCTGATGAAGTTTAATATGTGAGACACGCCTACAAATACAAACTCCCATGTTACTGTAGATATGTGAGACCAAATGAGCCCCACTGTGCTGTACACACACACGTGAACATGGACCACAGGCCTCAGCATTCACAGTGTCAGGGGTCAGGCAGTGGCTGGTGGTTCTGACCTTTCTTCTTTTTCTTGGAGCTTTTGGGCTTCTTCTTGGATCGGCTGCTTCGGCTGGAGCCATCAGACACGGAGAAGCGGTCAAAGTCACTGTCACCCTCGTCATCCTCTCCGCTCTTAACCCCCGGACATACACACACGCCAGGACACACATCCACACACACACCAGGACACACACACACGTACACACACACACATGGCAGGACACACACACACCAGGACACACGCCAGGACACACACCCACACACACCAGGACAGATCACTAAAAGTACAGCAATAAAAACACCTGCACACTAGCGTCTCATATTTCAGTACATCTGTGTTTGTATCATAGATACAAACAGAAAACCCACAGAGACTATAAAATGGGTTTGTTCCTGTGCTCACATATCATAGCCCACATTTCCAAGACATCCAGTACGCAATAATATAAACTGCCTTGTACTTCTCTCTGTTACTGTATCAGTTAGTGGAAATGAACTCTCAGATCAGACAGTGTGTGTGTGTGTCTGTCTGTCTGTGTGAGTGTGTGTGTGTGTGTCTAGATGGTGTGTTTATATGTGTGTATAATCATGTGTTTATATTGGTGAGTTTGTCCAGAGTGTGTTGATGTGAGCAGTAACTAACTAACTGCTAGTCTCCTACCGAGGAGCGTTTCCTCTTGAAGCTGGCCAGTTTGATCTTGAGAGGAGCCACTTTCTTGGCTTTGGACTTCTTGTCTGCAGGCTTAGGAGGAGGCTTGCTCTTCTTGCGAGCATTGGGGCCTGCCACAGAAAATGCACTGATTAGACAGTCCATGTTTCAATTCCACAGTTTAAGTCTATACCAAGGCAATGCCGAGTTTCCTATGCCTACCTTTGTTTTAAATATCTGATCAGCAATCTGTCTTCTACCTCAGTGAGTGTGCTTAACCTCATAATCCCCTGCATCTATTAAGGTGTTATAACAGCAGCAAGAGCAGCTGGATTGCTTGAAGGAGCAGTCGTAGCAGTTCTTATTACACCCGTCCTACTCTATGCTCCTACACCTCCTGCTTCTCCCCTAAAGCTGTAATGGTGATGTGGGGTCTGCAAACTCTTCAACTGTGTCTGATCCCATATTGTACATCTTTCCCACACTCCAGTTCCACTGACAAATCTTCCAAACACGCCTCCATTTACTCTAAAACACCCCCGTGCTCACTGCAGTCTGACTCACACTGGGACATTTCTGGCTGGACATGTAGCATACACCTATATACAGGGCCTCAATGAGATGGGCATGTAGCATACACCTGAGTATACAGGACCTCAATGAGATGGGCATGTAGTGTACACCTGAGATGGGCATGTAGTGCACACCTGAGTATACAGGACCTCAATGAGATGGGCATGTAGTGTACACCTGAGATAGGCATGTAGTGTGTACCTGAGATGGGCATGTAGTGTACACCTGAGATGGGCATGTAGTGTACATCTGAGATGAGTATGTAGTGTACACTTGAGATGGGCATGTAGTGTACACCTGAGATGGGCATGTAGTGTACACCTGAGATGGGCATGTTGTGTACACCTGAGATAGCCATGAAGTGTACACCTGAGATGGGCATGTAGTGTACACCTGAGATGGGCATGTAGTGTACACCTGAGATGGGCATGTTGTGTACACCTGAGATAGCCATGAAGTGTACACCTGAGATGGGCATGTAGTGTACACCTGAGATGGGCATGTAGTGTACACCTGAGATGGGCATGTAGCGTACAGCTGAGTATACATTAACATACACCTGTATATACACCAGTATACAGAACCACAATGAGATGGAGAAGACAGCTTAGCCCCACATCATAGGAATTATCAAGCCTCTTTACAGACCCCAGCTTGAACTTGTTCAGAAGCACAGATGTGACAGGGACAAGAGAAAGTTCCTTTGGAATAGTATCAGACCCATGGAACCACGGGCAGAAAGAAGCTCATACTGTATCTAGCTTGTGCTGTAACTGAGGTGCCTACTGTAAATCTACAGGAAGCGTCTCTTCAACTGCCCCCCGGCGGGTCCCAACACCCTCACCTTTGCCCTCTTTGGTCTTGGCTTTGCGAAGCGGCGGAGCAGGAGGCTGGGCAGGTGCGGCAGGCTGCTGTGGCGCAGGGGGGGTCGGGGGGGCAGGGGCAGGGGGTGGTGCTGGGGAGGCGATGGCGGGTGCGGGAGTCCCGGTAGCTCCCCCTCCGTCCCCCGTCACCATGCTCTCCACGGCGACCGCCACGTTGGCGGCGGCCAGGGCGGCGCTAGCGCTGGCAGAGCCACGGAGCGGGTTGTTGGTGCTGAACTCACGCCACTTGGCCCCAAGGACCATCATCATCTTCGACACGGCGATTTTGGGGTTTTTCGCAGCTATGAGTGGCCTGAGGAAAGGAAAAGGAAGAGAGAGAGATAGAGAGACAGAGAAATGGAGGAAAAGAGAAGAAATAAGAAGGGAGAGGGAGGGGCAGAATGACAAAGAAGTGGATCAAAGACAGGGAGAGAAGACAAGAAGACCAGATGTGTGAGTGTTCCTTACATGTGCTGACAGAATAATGTGAGGGCATTATAATATCGTACGATCCCAGCCAGCGTTTCTATGTGTGTGAGGGCATGTGAGTATAGTATACCTGACAAACTGACTGAAGGCTTTGTAGTTGGTGAGGGAGCTGTAGTCCTGCTGGGTGAAGGTGTAATCAATATCCTTCATGCCCCAGTTCTCCAGCAGCTGGGCTGATGTCTTGGGTTCCTGCAAAAGCAACAAGATTCAGTTGGCTTCAGATTAGTCCTTGAAATGAAAGCAAAGGCAACCTGATTGCATGGTAAACAACTACATCACCCTTTGTCCATTCAGGTAAGCATGGATAACTATCTAACTATCCTAAAAGCAGATCATTTGCATGATTCATCTCTTTCTCGCTGTGGTTGGCCTTTTGATATTTCAAAGAAATACACAAGTACGGAAGACAAACCTTAGCTTCTGTTTCTTGGCCTCTGAGCACTGGTACTATCTAAAGGATGCCAGGTAGCCTAACTGGGAGTGTAGAGGCCTGGGCTTTTCAGTCCACTGATAACACACTCGACTCCAAGTCTGATGTTGCTGTAAGGTTGTTGGTTTCAGCCTGGGGCTGGACCACGGGGGAGACTCACGGCTTTTTTTCTGCTTTACTGCTCTCTTTTTTTCTCTGACTCTCATGCCACCATCAATAACCAAAACCACAAAGTTTCTCACCTGACCATCATCATCATCATCATCGTCGTCTTCTGGTTCTGGATCTTTCCTTTTGTTCTTTGCACTGCAGGTCTTGTCTGCCAATGGTTTCTTCCTGTCTTTAGAGGAGCTGGACTTCTTCTTTTTCTTTCTGCTAGGGGCATAGTCGCTGCCCTCACTGTCTGACCTGGGGGCCTCCCTCTCCTCCTCTTCAGCGTCGGCCTCAGCCTGGCCACCAGCCTCCGGGGCCTCAGGAGAACTCAACGGTACTTCCTGTTTCCACAAGACAAACAGGAAGTCATCAGGAGGGTCTGTGGCAAACACAGAACACCTGTTCTTGGGTTCACACCCTTCACAAACAAGAGTGGCATCTCAGAGGCTAAAAACCAAATACTTATTCATGACTAGTGTGACTTTCGATAGCTCACTGGTTCACCAGCACACTACACTAAGTGAAATTTATCAGAGCAGTTCAAGGTGATATACTGGCCTATACTGACCAGGAAGTAGCTCTGACTATGGCATCAAATCCAATTTGGCCCATATAGCCAATCAATTTGCCCTTTACATAACCTGTGTCACCTTGCACCCTTGCCGTTACAGCAAGTGCCATAGTGCATATAGCCATAGAGTGCATAAGAAATTTGCCAGTGGTCTGGGTGGCCCCGTACGGTCTGTGCAAAGTGAGGGCCAGATCTGGGCCAGATGTGGGCCAGATCAGGTCAGATTGGGCAGCACTGGTGTTCTTTACCTCTCTGACAGGTTTCTGCCTTTTGCTGCTCCTGCTCTCGCGGCTCTTCTTGGCCTTCTTCTTCTTCTTGGACTTTGGTGCCTCAACCTCAGAGGGCTCCTCAGGCTCCTCCTCATCTGGCAGAGACATGACTTAGTAAGTCACTAAGTACAGGTATTAAATTATAATACTTTTATTCATTACACAAACAAGCCTTTAGAAGATCATTAATGGGGCAGTAAAAGAATAATAATAAGGTTCAGACTACTATAATAATTGTTCACCGCACTGTTATTATTACTCTTATCATAAAATATACCTGAACACTACGTAGCTCTTTTGGCCCCTTGTAATATACGTGAAGAGCAACTATCTGTACCTAATTTGCGAAATAGTGGCATTGAAAAATCATGAGGAAAAACCTTTCTACTATGTAAAATGCGTGCAAATGGCTCTCTTTCCCTGAAAGTGATTTCCACTATAACAGAGTCCGATCAATAGACCAATGGAAATGAATAAAACACGGCTCCGTCATTGATAGGATGAAAACCATAGTGCGGAGACGCTACAAATGCAGAGGCGCGGGGCAGGGGTGAGGATGTAAACAGTGTTAATCTGGTAAAAAATTTAGCAGTGGAAACAGGAGGATTCAAGTAAAACTTGTCTTCGCCGTCCAACTTCGATAAACAAGAGTAATTAAGTACACAGGAATGAACGATTGTTGTACCCGTCCACACGGTCTGCACAATGAATATATAGCAAATGCGCTCATAATAAATAAAATGGGCGTGTTGGTTAGTTAGCTAGCAGTAGCTAGCTAGTTAGGTAATCCCTTCCGCCACCATGTTAGCTACTAGTGACCGCAGGCATTACAACACGCGGCGGCATGCAGCATCGAATAAAGCTGTGGAGTCGAACAATTGTCAATGTGTGATTTGTACAAGTACAAAACAGACCTCGGGTTAATGTGTCATAACAGTAGAAACTAACGAGTTCAATTGGGAAAGTTACCAACTGCACTACAGTCATCCGTAGCGGTGACGGGCTGAGCTAGCAAAATGGTTAGCTAGCTAGGATAACTGGTTTAAATAACCAATGGAGCCAGCTTCTAAACAAAACACACGGAACCTTACCATGTACAAGTGCACTTTCATCCGTTGGTCCGAAGTCATCTCTGTCGTCTTCACTCCCAGACATGATGTTTGACACGTTTATCACACCACACGAAACTATGTTACTAACTGTATTTCTTTAAAGTATTTATTCTTACTGGCCCCTCTTCAGAGTGATCTTGTCAGCGAGGGAGGGGGGCAAATGGCGAGGCGCTGTGAAGGAGTCGGGGGCGCAGGGCGGTGGAGGTGCTGAAAGATAAGATAGCCCACGTTTTAAAACAGTAAACAGTGCCTACAATGTGTAATTAAGACTATGTAGAGAGCAATAGTCTATCATTGATACAAAGCAGGTTAAAGAAACTTTTAGGAATTTCAACGGTCCAAACATCCATGTTACTGTAGGTAACTAAACAGTTGATTTCTTGGTGATTATTACCTAGGCTAGAGTAAAGCATGCTAAAATGTTATCAAATGTCTGGGGCATTTGTCTGACCATCATGTGCCCACCATTTGTTACCGTGCACGGAAGACGGACAACTAGCTATAGACAGTCGGTAGCCATACGAGTCGCGCTACGTCAACGCGGCTGTCACCCTGTGGCATGTATTCCTATTATTGTTCGATATTCGATCATTAGCGTGGCTTGTCAGACACTACTGTAATAAATCCACTATCTGAAATGAAATTAATCTGAAAATAAGCATTCTGAACTTACAATGAATTCCAAGATAAATACACTTCGTCGTCGTATATTATAAGGTATATTTCTAGTAAGTTAGTAATGTATCAGTGTAATATAGCCTAGTTTGTAAAATCCAGTGGTCAAGAATGTTTTTAAAAATCCAATCCGCCAAACACGTCGCTCACTCCTTCCCCCGTCTCTTTTCCCCCAGCGTCACTGACCAGTAAGCTAACATCCTCACACACAAAGAGATCAGGGGGGCAGGCATCCCATAATAATCCCCCCCCCCCTTCTCGAACACTCACACAACTCTGCATAGTTACCTCGCAACGTACAGACCATAATAGTCATCACCCCCCCACACACACCCTTCCCCTTGCAGTTAGTCCCAGCCCCCTTAGCAACCACGTTGCTATGGAGACACTGCCCCCACCCGCCCTCCAAGACATCCCATAATACTCATAAGCAGCCTCTGACATCCCATAATAAACACAACTCCTAAAAGAGAGGGAAGAAAAATACCAGTCACATGGTCTCCAGGGAAACCCAGGGCCACTAGTGACAGACCATAATATGCTTCGGCTGACTGTCCACCTGGCCAGTTTTCTTGCACCCCACAGACTACAAATTGCTAACAACATCTAGTAGCACTGTGTGTAGTCCAAACAACACTGGCACACTCTGGGCAAAAGACCTCATCTGTACTTGGTGATATGGCTGCCCTGCTTCTGGAATAAATATACTGGAGCACATCTGTCAGTGGGGAAGTGCAACATTTGCAGTCAGTTCAAAGAATCAATCTCAGAACATTATTACAAGATAGCTATTTAGTGTGTATAGGCAGTCAACAAATAGCTAGAGCCTACTTCAGTCACTGCCAGCTCTGTTATGAATCATGACCGATAAGAGTACTGCTTTAATTTGTTCACTTTGCTGAGTCTACTGTTTAATGTTACCCATGAAATGGTCTTAGAGGCTGCTTAAACACTGGGAGTCATCAGTGGATTAATGACTAAACAAACTCATTCAGACAGTAAGTAAATAACGAGAGCAGTATGCCAGTTTCAGTGTTATGAGCGCAACATATTATACTCATCTAGATTGGATTTGTAATAACAGTCTTGTTATTTAATGGACAAACCTTGTAGACTTTTTTGTGTAATAGATTGACGATTAGCGCAGGATGTGTGTTCCAAGGCCAAGGGTAATAGATCCTACTGATTACTGTTTCTAGGCCCTAACTTGAGCCTGGAGTGGATTGGGTCCAGATATCCCAACCCGCTCAGTTCCACCAGAGTCACAACTACTACTGCTGCTTCAGCTGCCATCTAAATGGACTTAAGACTTAGTTTTGACAAGTGTGCAGCCAGATACATGCTGCCGGCTGGGATTGTTTGCACTGTTACCCAGATAGAATCTGATTCTGGAATGCTTGAGTAATTACCCCAATAGAATCTAATTCTGGAATTGTTTACACAATTGCCCCTAAAGGAATTTGATTCTGGAACTGTTTACACTCTTGATCTAATAGAATCTGATTCTAGAGTTGTTTACACAATTACCCCAGAAGAATCTAATTCTGGTTTTTGTCTGGCCTGGGTGCAGTCCTGACCTGGGTCAGCGACTGTCCGGATGTGTGCTGTTTGGCTGTAGTTTAATTTGTTGGCTGTGGTTTGAACACATCTACACATTTGCTGCTGGAAGCAATCATGTGATAATTGCCCTCAGGCACCATGCTTGGCATCCTATTAAATGGGGCAGCAAAAGAGGGGAAATGCTGATGTATGAAAACTAATGTGTAATATTGAGTGGTTGTACTCGCTCTGAGTGATACTGTGACAATAACTGACACAAAACTACTGATGGTCCAATACTGGGAGTTAATACAGTTCTAATTTTCCCTTCAATCTGCTTATGCTGTTTCTCTTGACATTAAAAATGAAGTGCACTATGATCCTATTAGTCTAAAAGGAAATGTGAGCTGGTATTTAAGCACATTCTTGTTATATATTATTTTAAATATATATATTATTTTTTATATTCTATAATTAAATGGAGTTTCAGATTCCTTTTCTGTGCTTAATTTGGCTTAATTTTAAACCTACAGTGAGTCACTAGCGGGGTATCTTGTATTTAAATTGTTCTTGTGTAGTTGCAGTCTTTCACACAAATTAGTGTGCCTCTCTTCCCCAAACATAAAACATGGAGAGAAACTTAATGAGTTTAAAAATCAATTCTATTTTTTATAAAGTGCTGCTGAAATCATGAATAATTCCAGCAGAAGTGAAAGAATTTGAATAACCAATTCAAATAGAATATTATCTAATGCTATGGATCTCAAAATGTATAAGTGAAAACATTGATGAACAGGTTATTAAAAGTGAATCAAATTCACTTTGTCAGATTTGGAATTTGGAGAAAAATCACATAATTAGGTCAGACTGATCGTCACTGTATACCTTATCAGCCTCATTCTCTGGGTCTTTGCCCAACCGAGACGCTCAAACCCAACAACCTCAGTGACCGATGTTCTGTTCCAGCTGGCCCCTGTTCAGTCTTCCTGTCAGGACCATACAACCCCCCCACCGCCACCGCCAACTTCACCCCGCCAGCAACACATCCATCCTCTGCCCTGGCCCATGTGTCTCTATCCCCTGTCCCAGTTTACTACAACTACATGACTGGCAGAGCAAACTAACAGCAAACAAACCCCAACCTATGCCTCAGGGAGTTTAAACCTGAACTTTTGTTTGATTTGGAGAGTTGGCGATCCTCCACCGTATCAGATGATGACTTGTTTTTTGGAGCGTAAGGAGTCAAGTTTATTTGTACTGTTTGTGATAATGGTTATGTTTAGAGGAGCTGTGTGTGGGTAAGAGTGGAGGGGCGTAATGTAAAACACTAGCACTGATGACTGATAGTTTACAAAACAAAATCTGTGTACTGTACAAGTGTCGCCATGTCCCGCGTCTCTGTCCCTCCCTTCTCCACACACTACATAGCCCCCCCCAGTCTGATTCGCCCATGCTCAGTAACCATGGAGATGAGGGGGGGGGGGGGGGGGCGAGTTGGGGGGCGGGGGTGATGAATCACCAATCACAAACAACAGTTGATGGAGGTGGAGGGGGGGGGTTGCACCATCCTACCCCTTACGAACCAAGACTCTCTCACATACGCACGAGCACACACACATACACACACACAGACATCAGGATAATTTGTGAATATTCTGCACATGTCCCAATGTAGCAAAACATAAGGTTGAGAGGATAGTCCAAGGAGGCGATGTTACTGGGTGTACATAACCTCTCTCTCTCTGACACACACACACACACCCCAATCCAGACATTTGATTGCATCATGCAGTCTCAGACAAAGACAAGAGCCACAGAATTTGTCTCTTGTCCTCACGATGTGTTCTTACCTGCACTCTCACTCTCTCTCTCTTTTACACACACACACACACACACCTAGAGAGAATCACACATAGAATCACAGAGGGGCAATCTTTCAAATGAATTAGCTGCCTAAGTGATTCTACATGATGGATGGACATTTATACCTCATCTACTCTGTCTATCAGCCTGATATTTTGAGGTCACAGAAATGCACCTTCTCTCTGGACTCTGACAAGATACTGACACAACACATGCCATGATAACATCCAGACCATAATGTTTTAGAAAGTCACATCCCCATTCAACATCCCATAATATACCACGCAACAGCCCGAGCAACCATCCCTTTAACCCCTCCATCCCATAATATGCGAGATCCTGCATGCTGCCCGCCCCCAACACACAGACTTGCTTCTGTTCTCTCCTGTGTCCCTCCCATTAACACATTCACAGTGCACTAAGCACCACTTCCTGCCGACAGCTCTGTCCCTTCACCTTTTCACATAAATTTTGCCTGGGGTGTTTTACAATGCAAATACAATGGGTACATACTCATGATGCGGCACTCTCTTTATTTCTCTGATCATTGTCTTTGTTTTGACCCCCAAATCAACTACAACATATCAAATGTGCCTCCTCATCAGTCAGGAGAAGGGAGGGATCAGGATGCCATCCCATAATAACCCCCTGACACGTTCACCGTTACCCAGAGCAACCATTCCAGAATGAGGTCAACTAACCATCCCATAATAATCAGGACTCACAGTCCACACCAAGTTGGTTGGCAGTGTAGTTAATACACCCTGCCTTTCTGCACTAATACACACACACACAAATAGCACACATATACACGTTGTCCTTTTATCACAACACTCACACACACACATTTTACCAGAATTGTGAAATGAAGCCAATCATCTCTTGCCCTTGTTTGAAGGAGCCCAGTTACCCCAGGTGCCAACTGGACCCTCTGAGAGGCTACTAGTACTCCAGAGACCATTTGTCACGATTCAGTCACCTCAGCCCAGCTCATGAGGCTGCACTGATGGGTATTCAAACTGGGGGCAAGAGGATGTAGAGGGGCAGGAGAGAGGGAGAGATAGAGAGTGAGGGAGAGGGAGAGAGAGAGAGAGAGAGAGAGAGATGCAGCGTTATTTACGAGCAGGAGGTGAAAGGCTTGGGGGACAAGGAGACGAGAGGCGCCGGACGTGACACTGCAGCAATGATTGCCATGGGGTTGCCGGGGGATACAGCAGCCGACGTCACAGCGCAGGGCAGGACGGACGGCCGGACACAAAGGAGGAATACGACAAGGAGATGGAGGATAAGAACGAGGGAGGGGTGTATGTGGGAAAGAAAGACAGAGATAGGGATGGAGAGAAAAGAGGGAGAATAAAGAAGCAGAATATGGACAGAATAGAGAGGAGGAAAGAGAAAGAGGAGGCGCAAACAGCGAGGCAGGCTGTGAATCTGGGGAGCACTGGGGGTTATTTATAGGCTTGTTGGGGAGGGAGAGCCTGGGGATATGTGTGTGTGTGTGTGCATGTGTGTGTGTGGGTGTGTGTGTGTGGGGGGGGGGGGGGTCGCAGGTACAGCTGGGATCAGCTGCAGTCTGTTAGCCACAGAGGAACAAAATGAGACTCACTGTTACACACGTCTCTTCTGCATCATTCAGACAGGCTGTAAATAACAACCACGGAACCAGACGTGAGATGAACTGAGGGCCAATATGTGAGAGACACAGAACAATCTCCTACTAGCGCCTGGATACAGGACTAAAAAAACAGACGAATTTGAGGCAAATAATATTGGCCAACACACTCCCAAACAAATTGAAACACTAATACATAATTAATAGATCAACATAAATGTGGATGCGAGCAGGCGCTCCATAAATCATTCAGTTAACATTAAGACCAGACATCTCTGAACACACAGCTGCACACTAAAGCGGTGCAGTAAACTGGGATCCTTCCCCCGTCGGTCACTTGGGTTCTTGAGAGGACAGAGGAGATGAGTGGACAGCAGAGAGCCACTGAGAGTGTGAAGGCCAGCGTGCGTCTTTTATCCTCTCTTTCACAGGTGCAGAGGGTACCAGCTGTGAGCTGGGAAGAGTAAGCCCTGCGGATGGATCCGTGCGTTATCTCTCGTTTCAGTTACCTCCTCTCTCCTCCCTCATTCACATCCCTCTGTTCCTCCCTCTCTCTCTCTCTCTCGCTCTCCACCCCTTGCCTCTCTTCAGTCTCTTCCTCACATGAGGTGATTTATCAGCCTTAGTTCCAATATTTGTCGGTGCAGTGTTTTCTCCGCGCTGTCTAAATGTCACCCCTTCTTCTAAGACAATGCGGAGGGGGAGAGAAAGAGGGGTGGGGGCCACTAGGGGCCGGGGAGGGGAGAGGGGAGGGGAGCCCTCGTAAAAAGAGCAACAAAGTTTGGGAAAATTAAACATTAGGTGGGCCGTGTTCACACACTCGCACAGGGCAGGTTAGTGTTGGGATGCACTGGGGATCCTCGCACACCTATTGTGTGGCCCTGTGTTATTTACTATGCCAGCTCCCTGCGCTTTTCACGTTTGCACTCTCTCTTTCACGCACAGCCTTTTGCACTCTCTCTTTCACGCACAGCCTTTTGCACTCTCTCTTTCACGCACAGCCTTTTGCACTCTCTCTTTCACGCACAGCCTTTTGTGAGAACGGCCGGATTTAAGGACCGACATTTTCGGATGCGCCTGCCACTGATACTAGGAAACAGATACTCGGCCTAGTGCTTGAAAGCTCTCATTCTCTGAGGCACACACACATACAAAGACACTAAAACACACACACACACACTGAAGAATTAACCATTCTGCTGGATTCAGCAGTAGCCTTTTGCTCTGGGGTCACATATTATGCTCTGTGCTGGTGCAGACAATAGGACAAGACCTATTTCTCAGTGTCAGTGGTAATGTACTGTCAAGTAACCATCCCCCCCTCCCCCCATCTCTTTCTCTCCTTTATAACCCCTGTCCCATCCCTCCATTCACACTCCTCCATCAAGCCCAGACTGGATTGCATGATTGAAAGAAGTTCGGCGGAGTTACTGAGGGGAAAATACAGAAAGTTTCCTTTTGACTGATGATTTTCTTCCATTTTTACCTTCGCTGAAATTACATAGAATTTTTTCAATTTTTTCTCACAATACACTTTGTTTTTTGGCAAGCCATTTTTGCTGGCCTCAACTTTTTCAACGGGGATCCATCTGACCATCAAATAGATTTTAGAAGATGAGCATGATGCCCATGAAATTTTTTGGGTCATGGTAAACCATTTTTATCAAAAGGAACTACATTACTTTTGTAAAAGATTTTAAAATATTGTAATTATCATGTATAAAAACAGGTAATACCACATAAAAATGATAATTTTTCATTTCATCATTTTGAAATTGCAAGCAAGGAAGTTTTTATTCTGTCAACAAAAGTGGAAAGAACTTCACAATTTTTTCAGAAGTTGAAGTGATATTGTTCATAGGTGTGGTTAATCGGGATCTAAAGCTCTTCTGCCACACACACTTCTAAGGAGCTCGTCACCTGGACAAGTTTGCACTTAACAGAGGTAAGGGTCTTTTTTTCACTTTATCCCTCAGTTTAGAGCCATCGGGTGCTAGCAAAGCATTATACATCTAGCAACTTATAAATAAAACAGCGCCCTCTGTTGGGTACTGTCTGTGTCTTACAGCTGAAATCAGCCCACAAAGGGGAACCAGGGCCAGGGTGTGATCTTAATTTAGCTCCCCGCTTACTCCTGCGCTGACCTACATTAACACACATAAGAGCTAAAACCACAACGAGACGTCACCTGACAAAATTACCTCACAACACTTCTGCAGTGGCACCACTTGACTGCTGTGTGTGGGAGAGTTCAAATGTCAGTTTTTAGCAGATTGTTTATCACATGCCTAAGGTCCATAGCATAAACAACATACGTAGCACATCAGCATTTTGGGTAACTATACAGAGACAACAAAGAGGTCCACATTCAGTGCCTACGCTGTAATAAGACAGTTTACCTGTCAATGTCTAAATTATGTTGATGACTGGAGAGGATGCCCACTGCACATGAAGTGGTAACTGTCACTGTGATGTGTCCTGCTGCAGTTTGTTGATGTTATCATGCCTTGGCTTTCCTGTTTTCTGTTTCCAGATATGAGGGGATTATCCCCAGACTTCAGACACTCCAGATAAGACAGACAGACAGACAGACAGACCTCGGGTAGGACACAAAGACCAGCCTCACAGACAGACAGACAAACAGTCTCATGCCAACTGCCTCCACTGTGAATCTCACAGGACCACTCCTCCTGCTGTTGCTATGGGCAACTCACCACGCCATGGCAACCAACTGGCTGTAAGTTGGTGTGCCTGAGACAGTTTGTTATGCTATAACTTGTAAAAGATAGTGACATCTTTCTTCACCCCAGGACCCTTTTCTCTCCCTCCTTTTCAAGCAGCCTTTGTTCTCTTTGTCTTTCTCAACCTCTCTCTCTCTCTCTCTCTGTCCCCCACCTGCTTCTTTCTCTCTCTTTCTCTCTCTCTCTCTCTCTCTCTCTCTCTCTCTCTGTCCTCCACCTGCTTCTCTCTCTCTCACAAAACTTGCACCTCAGCAACCAACACCAGCAATTTTATGTTCGGCTGTCCTAATAAAACATGTCCTCCTCTCTCTTTCACCCTCAGTTAACCTCTTCCTTCTGCTTTTCTTCTCTCTCTCTTTTGCTCTCCATCAGTCTCTGTCTTTGCCTGTCCATCTCTCTCTCACAGCACTTCAGGCTTTCCAAACCAAAAGTCACTCCTGCAGTATAATAGTGGCTGTGCTTCTAAAGCCTGTATCCTTGTCTGTGTGTCCCATAAATGTCCCCTGTGCTCTGCCCTGCCGCAGGTCTCTGGCCAGGATGGCCCGCTCTCGGCCGGTCTCCGGCTCGGGCCCCTGTGGGCGCTTGCGGGGCCTGTCAGCGGGGCAGGTGGGTGTGTGTCGCGCCCGTGGGGAGGTCATGGAGTCTGTGCGCAGGGCAGCTGAGATGGTAATCGAGGAGGTGAGAGTCCCATCATGTGACTTTGCTAACACTGAATCAGCTCTCACACACTCCAAACGCTGGCTGACTGCCTGCCGACGTCTCAACCTCATGTAGCTTCTCTCTCAGTATCTCTCTGATCTGTTCTCCATTTTCCCTCCCTTTCGTTCTCTCTGCCATGTTCTACCTTCCCAGTGTCAACACCAGTTTCGGAACCGTCGCTGGAACTGTTCCACTACCCCGCGTGGAGTAAACATCTTTGGTCGGGTGATGAATCAAGGTCAGTTAAGAACACCTGCAGTCAGGCAGAAATTAGAGCATACCCTAGCTGCAGACATTAAAGGGGAAATCCAGTTTGAATCAATCCTTAGCCCTGTTGCTCCTTGAGTACTGACTGTAGGAAAAGAGGCCTGCAACTACATTGACAGAATAGCGCGCCGGCAGCTCACGTTGGGGCACAGGAAAATGAAACTGAAAGTGAGTTTCTGTGCCCCATTCAGTTAGTGTTAGCTGCTAAGGTTGCTATTCAGTGTATCAATTGCCAGTTATCCACAACATGGTTGAGTTTAGAGGGTTTGCAGACAGAACTAGCATTCAGTGCAAGCAAGTGTAAAAAAAGGCCATTCCTAAACATCACCTCATATTTCTCATATTTGCTGGGTCTTATAATTCACTGTCAAGTGAACAAAAGATAGATAACTTCATATTCAGTTAGTGAACACAATGTAAATCAAAAATCACAGTAAAAAAAAAAAATGCACTGCATTGTGAACACAAGGGTCATGCTTATGTTCTGTAAGCATTTAGCACTTAACAAAAAAGGAAAATCAGCTTGCCAATTTGCCCGTTTGTGAGGCCAGTGCATTCCATTCCCCCCCTGTTTCTGATCAGGCACCCGTGAGGCCGCCTTTGTCCACGCCCTGGCCTCAGCTGCACTGGCAGTTGCAGTGACGCGTGGCTGCAGCCGGGGGGAGCTAGAGAGGTGTGGCTGTGACCGCAAAGTCAGGGGAGTGAGCCCAGAGGGTAAGTGCACAGCACTGGGAGCCTCATCCACCTGCACATGGGCCCCAAATGAAAGGCCAACAAAGCAGCCGCAAATCATACATCTGAGTCAGACACACTAACACTCCACTCCACCAACATGTCTTACACTGTCTTATTCTCTGGTACAGAGAGAACCTAACAACACGTAGGCCAGCTTTTCATGCAGTGAAAAAGTTGCACTGTACTGTTGCTTTAGATGACTAATGACCTAATGCACTATCCTACACTGTCTGTATCCCTGAAATTAGGGAAAGATGATGAACTAAATAAGTGAAAGACAATTAACTTGTTTTATTCAAAATTATTGAAAGATAATTAACTTATTTTATTTGCAATTAGTGAGATAATGAATTAAATTAGTGAATGATAATTAAGTTGTTTCATTCACAATTGTCCCTCCCCCTGCCCGTCTGTTAGGATTCCAGTGGTCTGGATGTTCGGATAACCTGTCGTATGGAGTGGCGTTCTCCCAAACATTCGTGGACGAGCCAGAGCGCGCTAAGGGCCTGTCGTCAGGACGACCACTAATGAATATCCATAACAACGAGGCAGGCAGGAAGGTGGGTTGTGGCCCTGCACTGACCATGACTGACAGCCAAGGGAAAACAGAAGAGCAACACCATGTCGCTGTGGCACAACAGCTTCAATAGAGCAGGACATACAGCAAGGAAAGATTCTGTCTGAATGTACCAACAAGTTTCAAAGGCATAGTATAGAACCATCCAACCCTCAATACAAAACCCTGTCCACATCTGAATCACGCCACAGTATCTGGCAAGTCCTGTACCTATTTAGTTTTGCCGTCTCCCTGTATCATTCTAAACATTTAACCAAACTCCCTGATGTTCTTCCTCCTCCTCCCCCCGCGTCCCCACCCCCCGCCCCCAGGCCATCCTGCACAACATGCAGGTGGAGTGTAAGTGTCATGGAGTGTCAGGCTCCTGTGAGCTCAGAACCTGCTGGAAGGTCATGCCCCCATTCCGCCGTGTTGGAGCTGTGCTGAAGGAACGCTTCGATGGTGCCACTGAGGTGAACTCCACAGACAAAACAAACCAAACAAAAAACACATTGTAAGGAACGCTTCGATGGTGCCACTGAGGTGAACTCCACAGACAAGACTAAACCAAACAAAAAACACATTGTGTTTGACAGCTCATCAGACACAACACCATAACATCACTGCTCTGGCCTCTTAGCTCAGTTCCTTGTCATTCATTTGTCACTAAATCAATCAGCTTTTTATCAATTAGCTTTTAAATAAGGATGAGCAACTAGGCCATTACCTCACCTTTCTTTGATTTGACTCAGACCTGTCCTACCTGTTCCTCAGGTGCGACTGTCACGTGTGGGCTCCAGAACTGTGCTTCTTCCCAAGGACCCCCAGGTGAAGCCACCTGCAGCCCGGGACCTGGTCTACCTGGCCTCCTCACCTGACTTCTGTCGCCTCGACCCTGACAACGGCATCCCCGGAACGGCTGGCCGCCGCTGCAATGGTAAGATCACTGGCCTTCTGTTTGGATACTACAGAGTCTACTACACTACAGGGCACGACACACACATACACACGCAGATACTCTCTTCTCTCCCTTACACACACGAACGATACTCCCTTCTTTTTTTTCTCTTTCTCCCCCACACACACACCTACAGATATGCTCTCATAAACACACACACGTTCAGCCCCATTAGTGTGGTCTTGTAACTCTGGTCTAACCCACAGGAACATCTCGTCTGGCCCCAGATGGCTGTGAGCTGCTGTGCTGTGGTCCTGGGTACCGTTCAGGCCGGGCCGAGGTGGTGCAGCGCTGTTCCTGCAAGTTCTCCTGGTGCTGCTCAGTCCGCTGTCAGCAGTGCAAGAACACCGTACTCATTCACACCTGCAATAAGTAGGCCTAGCACCTGGTTCTCATGTGGAACCCAAAGGAACGGCGCACAGAACAAGCACTCTCAAACATGCCAATTAAACCACATGACGTGAAGGGGATCTCCTTCCAGTAGTCCAAAGGAGACAAACGGCACGGGGCACACACTGAAGATGTTGCATGAAGAACACAGAACATTCCATCAAATACACTACTGCAGTGTTTAATTCCTGCACATATCGCATGTTCTTGTACACAGCCATTAACCCCCACCCTGTGCTGATTGCAGAACCATGTCTAGACAGTCTGGCATTCTGCTGACCCTACACTAAATCTGGAGGTCTTGACTCATTCCAAAACACAACAGTTACTGCTATGGCGTCCTTTAACACGGTATGTGTTTTGTGTCAGTCAGATTTGGAAATTCCTGTAGGACATTTGAATGTTGTCAATAGATTTTCAGTGAGCAACTGTACAAAATTGTTTATGGTGACTATTCTGTGAGCCAATGTTTGAACTGTGTCACTCTACCAGCCACAAACACTTGGACGTCTGCTTCTAGACTTCAGAACCAGTTCTGACTATAATGCACATCTTCATACAAGTGCTATGGGTTCCTGATAACAAGCAGCTCACTCATTTGCACAACAATAATCCCAAGAGTTGAGGAGAGGCGCGCGCACGCACACGCACACCAGGATTAATGTACACTGACAAAGCTGTAATGGCTGAGACGTACTAAGAATAACAAAAGAGGGGATTTTGGTCCTTTCCGGGCTTCCGTAGATGCAGTTTTACATGCTAGTCTAGTGTGCCCAGTAGCATTTGCGCAGCCTGCGTTCAGCACCTACTTAAAACTCTCTCTCTTATTTATTTGTCTTTGTTGTCCTGACAAGCATTTCCAGTCTGTGGTTTGGTGATGAACCAGAGTGAATTAACCACCAAAAGGAGCCTATTGCCTTTGTTTTGCTAGGTGAAACTGTGGCCTATTTTAGACTAATTTAGACCGGTCCGTCACTAAACAACATGCTTGAAATACCCCCCACGTTGTGCCTTTGGTCCCTAGAAGACTGAGGAATAGTCTGTGGTCACATGATCCAACCCTCTTCAGGGTCCTGTACACCTAAGCGGCCCTTGACCCCCTCCCACCAGGGAGACACTAGACGTGTCTGGCCCAGAAGTCAGCCGACACCCAGGCAGGGCTAAGCCTGTGTTACACCACCATCTGTTCTGTGTTCTGTGCAGCACCAGTGCTCAAATAAAAGCTGTTTCTTTTCCTTGTTTCCCCAAAACACCTCTCATAACGTCTCGTATCATACACTGTCATCTGTGCTTAACAGGGCAAGCAGTCACTAACCATGTCTACAGCTGGTTCAGTTCAAGCAGTCACTGAGCACGTCTACAGTTAAAGCAGTCACTAACCATGTCTACAGTTCAAGCAGTCACTGAGCACGTCTACAGTTAAAGCAGTCACTAACCATGTCTCCAGTTCAAGCAGTCACTAACCATGTCTCCAGTTAAAGCAGTCACTGAGCACGTCTACAGCTGGTTCAGTTCAAGCAGTTTTATTACAAATATAACTTGATTACCACCCACAAAATGTACTCTCAATATTTTGATTATTGTCCATGATTATTGGTTTAATTGCTGACATTATTCAAAATATTATATTTTTACTCGTTATATTATTAATAAATCAAGATGAAAACCTAACAAAAGAATAAAAATAAAATCCATAAAAAAACTCAAGTTTCAAAAACTGGTCCACCGCTTTAAAAAGAGAAAAACAAAGAAAAGAAAAAGTGCCCACCAACGAGGGAAAAAGTCATGAAATTAAAACACCATTCAAAACAGGAGAAAAAGATAAATCCTAAACTCTAAATTGAGTTCTCTGAAGTGGCTAATGATGCTATGCTAATGGCACATAGAGTACACATATGACCCATGACCTCAGGAGTGACCATTACAGTCCAAGGTTACTCCAGGGTCCAGAGAGATCTTGGAAAGCAGTTACCCCTGGGACATTCCAGACGCAGGTCCACGCCACACCCAGGCCTGTGGTAAAACAGGACTGGATTTGGTGCGGGTCTAGGCCAGATCTGTCCCATAGAGGGGGGTCACCACTGGCTGGGATGACTCTGGCAGGCAAGTCTTATGCATCACATCATCTTTCCCATACCTTGCCTTCAGAGGCAGTAGAAGACCTCTTGTCTTTAGGCAACTCTGTGTGTAAGGGTTGGTCCACAACCAGCCCAGGGCTTCTAATGGCCTCATAAACACCTCCATGGCTGAATCACAATGTCCACTAGGCCCTAAACCCTGAGCCCTCAAACACTTATCGGACATGAATCAACATCATCTGTCTGATTCTTGACCATTAAGTTGTTGATGGTTCAGGGATTAGGGTTAGAACTGGAACTCAGTGTCTCTCAGCTGTGTAGTACCCTGTGTTCAAGTAGCCCCCTGAAGCTCACATTATATCCTGTTTATGTCGACCACTGAAGGTCATTCCCACCACACGACTGGAGTAAAATGGCTGCCCTGTGGCTATCCCTCAGCACTCATGAGTAAAACACCCTGTTACTGTGATCAGGGACACCAATGAGGCGAATGTACAGTACTCTGACTGGATATATTACAACACATGTCCACTGAAGGGTTAAATAGCCGTCTATGGCACAGTGTGAGATGTTAAGCTTCAGCCCTCCCCTGACCTCTACTACACAGCCGAGTTGACACAGTGTTTACAAACACCACGATACACACCCTGCATTTGGCTTTGGCCTGCTTGTAAACTCTGCATAAACCCCAGCTATAAACAGCCTAGACCTATAACTGGCAAACACTGAGAAGCCAAGAACCTTATAGAGCAACATGATTCTATTCACCAGAGATCAAAAAACTCCACAGGTCAACTTCAATAAAAACAGACTACTTGTGCAAAAGCATTTTTCCCAACAAGACTTACTGAGAACTAAGTATTCACAGTGCTTAATATCTAAACGTTTGCGCTAACGGTTTAAACACAGTTTACAAGGAAGCCATGTGTTTTTTTTTTTCTTTTTGTTTCCTGGTCCCATGAGAAAATGTGAAAATGGAAAAATCTCCCCATTTCGTCGGCGCCAGTCTGAGAAGCTCATCAGTCATTTACCCCCTTGGCCGCTCTTCCAATTCCTCTTTTTTACTCGCGGTGGATAGACTGCAGAAAAGGCACAGTACAGTATCTACACTCCCTCTCCCACTCCCTCTCGTCTCTCCTGTTGACGCACTCAAAGTTTCAGCAAACACATATTTGTTCAATGCCCACCCCCACATTGGTGCCCCCAAGATTTTAAACATCCCACCCCATTTGGCTCGCCATCTCTCCCCCACCCGACCCCCCACCCCACACCACCCCATTTCCTATGTTTGAATCTCCTCCTCAGGTCAGCCTTCCCTGGGCTTGTCCTTTATAGAAGCACGCAGCGCTTCTTGGGTTTGGTCTCTGGAGGCTCCAGGGCTGCCAGGATGGCCTCGTCAAACACGTTCTTCAGCCCCCTCTGCAGGATGGGAGGAGAAGAAGAAGACAAGGAAGAAAACAGAAGAACAGGGTAAATTGCCAGGCAAGCAGGCAAGAGTGTGTGTGTGTGAGTGTGTGTGTGTGTGTGTGGGTGTGGGTGTGTGTGTGTGTGTGTGTGTGTGTGTGTGAGCATGACATATACCTGCGTGAGAGCAGAGCACTCCACATATTTAACGGCCCTGAGCTCCCGAGACAGTTTGTCGCCGCTCTCGGGCGATATGGGGCGCTGTTTGTTCTTGGCCAGCTTCTCCACGGTGTTGCTGTCGTCTCGCAGGTCCATCTGAGTACCCACCAGCAGGAAGGGGGTGCGGGGGCAGTGGTGAGAGATCTCGGGCACCCACTAAAGAGGTGGAGAGAGAGAGAGCGAGAGCGAGAGCGAGAGCGAGAGAGAGAGAGAGAGAGAGAGACAGAGAGAGAGAGAGAGAGAGAGAGAGAGAGAGAGACAGAGACAGAGAAAAAGTGAGCGAGAGAGAGAGACCCAGGAAAAAACAGAGAAGATGCCAGAAAGAGAGAACAAGATGTCACAGGAACAAATATGAATTTCAATGAGTAAGAATTATGTATAGATAAAATGGAATGAGTAAGAATCATGTATAGATCTAATGAAAATAAGCAGATCTAAAAAAAAAAAAGAATATTTCTAGCAAACTGAGTTCTTTTGACAAGGAATAATGAGTACACAGACAGCCCAGCAGAGTGCACAGTCATTGCTGTGGGGCCGCCATTTATTGTATTCACACTGGCTGTTTGGGCCGTCACTGCCCAAGTGTGTGCTTTGGCTCAGCATGCCAGCAGATGACAATAACCCACTCAGTCCAATCAATGAACGAGCCAGTGAGCACAAAATAAGCAACGCTGGAAGAAAGAGGAGAGGAGAGATGAGATGAGAACTTACTTTTTCCCTGACATTCTCAAAAGAGGAAGGGGAGACGACAGAAAAACAGACGAGGAAGACGTCAGTCTGTGGGTAGCTGAGGGGCCGGAGTCTGTCGTAATCCTCCTGACCTAAGGACAACAGCAAACACAAACGTGATCATTTCCTCCTGCTAACTCTCACAGGTTTAGCCAAAAATGAAACCTTTTACCACATGGGGGGGAAGAGAACTTTTTCCAATAACTAGAAGCCTGGTTTCTGCGTGTGGATTAGGCATTGAGGATCTTCACTGAGGTCTGATTTTACTCTAGACTACTCTAGGCTCATGTCTGGGAAACCAGTCCACTGACTGCATCCGGCTGTATAACTCAGATGCAACACTCTGCATCAAATGCTTGTCTGACATGACACATGATCACAATAAACTGATAACTGGCAATAATCAGGTAACTGTAAATGCATGTAGTAAATAATTACATGCATTTAAGAAATCCAACAACCAGCGGGCAGATTTTCAAAAGAACAAAATGAAGGTGATCAAGGTGCATATGTGTCTAGAAGACTATTGATGAAAAGGTGTGTTAAACAGAGTTCTCATCAAACAATAATGACAGTAATCCAATAAAGACATGTACAGATCATCTGCTCTCAGCCTTCATGTGTGGGTGGCACTCAGTTGCACATGCTCAGGTGAATTCACTGAATGTGTGGGAGTTCAGGGGTGTGTTTCAAAAAGGAGGTTTAACAAACACTGAGTTAAAGTCTGAACTCGAGGTTGACAACCTGTGACGACAAAACCTGAGCAGTAAGCTACAAAATTCCAGAAGTCAGCTCCAAAAAATAAGGAATTAGCTCGATCAACCCCAGGTTAACCTAGAGTTGTGAACTTTCCGTGAACTTTCAAAGCTATCGTCTAGTGAGTCAAAACCATTAGTGAAAATGACTAAACAATGTGCAATGTACTTCTCAGGGGCTCAGTCTATGTGAGGACAGAATTCTAATAGCAAAAAAAGTTCAGTCGTTATTTTACAGCCAGTGTTGTAGGCTATTAGTTAAGGGCAATTAATATTGTCGTTGTTAAATATAGGATGGCGATGAACTACTGGTTGGAGATACCATTTGGAGATGGAGTATTTAAAACTACAAGCGATAGAGGTGCTATGTATAGAAGAGCAACCTGTCAGTGCACAATGGCATTATTGGATGTATAATGCAGTGTGTCTGATGTGACAGATGAAGCATGCAATGGGGAAACAATTATAAAACAGTGTCTGTTTTTTTTTTTTAATTTAAGTGACGGATTTAATCATGCACTCTTTGACCATCTTGCACATCACCCTGGTGAGTGTGTTCCTCTGATACTGACTCACTGCAAACACTGAAACCTCTCCTTGCAAATCCCAAATGAAATCTATTGTCATCTATTATTTTACTCTTAATATCTAATATCTTGCAGTTAGTTTATGGCCAGTACAGAAACCCAGTCGCAAAAAAAAAAAACAGAGACTGATGCACATTGTTTGGAGAGAAGTGAGTGTGCATTCATTTTACTTCCGTAAAAGGGGGGGCATCTTATATTTGTAGACTAGACAAAAATAGTGAAAAAAATATGGAGGTCGCTAAAAACGTTTTTTTTTTTGGTTAAAATGAACCAGCAATGTTTCATTGGCCTACAACTGCCACACATGGATACGCTGTTTAAATGCACACAAAACCAACACTTCATATCCGATCATATTCGAGATACAGAAGCCTCTGATGCAGCACAATAGACTGTCACTGCGTGGCTCAATGAGCCTTGCACAGCGCTTGCACTGACTTTGAGGAGAAGCCGTCTTTTCAGCGGTAGCCTACGATCAAACTAAGGAAAACTCACTCATACAGATAGGCAATGCTAAGCAAACGTCAGTGTTTTTCCACATGCCAACACCTGTTACTGTTGCAAAGAAAGGTTGAAAATCAGTCACTGTACGGTGATGAGAGAAGTGAATCACTGTTTGGTTTGAGTGTCTCGCAGTCGGGGCCACTTCCCCCTTTGAAATGCAAAGTCGTGCCTCTATGCACTCCTCTATGGGTAAAGCATATGGTTTCTGCCTGGTAGATAGCCTACAGTGTACTGTTTAATGGAAAATGACCATTCCTATGGTAACCTACTATTCTTTCTATTTAAATGTGACAAATTTATCCACATGAAGTAACTTGCTTGCTCATGCCTTCATTTATAGTAATCATGTTCTAAAATTTTGCTAAATTTAAAAATGTTTTCCGATCAGTTTTCACCAGCACCAAATAATTTACTCTATAAGGCAAAATTTGGCCTTCAAAAAAAAAAAAAAATTCCTTTGTTTTTTTCCCCCAAAAATGAGTCTGGAAAAGAGGGTCGTCTTATACTCAGGGTCGTCTTATATTCAGGCCAGTACAGTATACTTTTATTACTATATTAGAATATGTAATACCCAAACATAGCCTAACCATAGTGACTTACTTAACCAGACCATTTTGGAACTGCAAACCCAGGTTTACCACTTACTCTGGGTTAACATACCCAGGTAACCCAGAAAACACACTCTTTGGAATACCCCCCGGTGTTTACCTGCTGTGTCGAAGAGTCCAAGTGTGTACGGCTCCCCTCCAATCATCACAGTCACTGCATAGTTATCAAACACCTGTGGGAGGGCAGAGAAGTAGCTGAGGTCAGAGGTTACGAGCAACAGTAACAGCAAAGTGTGGGGCAGGTCCTACTAGTGGAGAATAGAGACATGATAGGTGGGGCGCATGGACCCGAGGAAGCTTGTCTTGTGGTGCCCATCTTTATCAACACCTCTTTAATAACTACATAACAGACAAAACCACCGCAGTGGATGGAGGTGGAGCTTGAGAATTCCTTCTCCTAACTGGGGAGTGACAGAAAGAGTTTGAGTAGGCTGTGCAAGCGAAGAGCCAGAGATGATATTAGACTAAGGAACCTAGATTAGAGAACTTCCTGCAAAGGGCTGAACTTCAGATGGTCCTGCAGAGGACATTTTGAACTGGCTAGCACTGCATCTGGATTTCCCCCAGCAATAAACATCCAGTATAACATTAGGACCACGCAAGGCCCAGATCCTCAGGAAATTAACTCCTTGGGTGGATGGGAAATTTCAGCTGTGCTAAAGCTGTGCAGTCTAAAGAGCATAATGCAGGAGCTTCACATTTACATTTACAGGCCTAATACTTGATTCTTACACGTGTCTGAGTGACACTTACACTGTTTCTTGGCAGTGTGTGCAAAAGAGGCCATTTAAGCAGATACGCCGTTTAAAGAGTAAGCTAGGTGCAAAAACTCTGGACATTTGTCAAAAAAGAAACTGAACGCATGTTGATTTCCTGTTGCTGTTTCCTGTTCAAGTTCAAATGGCAAATCAGACTAAAGTTTAAAGTGCCCCACTTCCATTAGGAGACTTACTGAGACCATGGCAAAAACCACACATATACTGTTTCAAACAATATGCTTAGAAATGCACCTAAAAATAACTTTCAAGCAAAACAAAAACAAACTGATTTTTCAAGAAAACTGCAAGCACTACTGCAGCCTATTCTTTCCAACTGTCTATGTTAGTAAGCAATTTGTGTCATATGTACATGTGCCAGTTCCAGACAACAGAACTGAAGCTCAGTGATTAATAATGAACGCTCTTCTCCTATCCACTGACTCATGATCATAAAGAAATGCCATTTAAATGTAAGCAGACACATTCTTTTGAGAGCTTCAATGGCCTCTTGTGCTGGTGTGGCTCCAAGTGTTCACTCCCACATGACGGCCTTCAGACTCACAGGCAGCCTGTGGCGCAGAGAGAAAAACAGGCCCGGGCCCGTAAGAAAAGCCAACAGTAACCTTGTGCAGTTCTTCCTGTGTGTCTGTGAGCAGGGCGTGCGCTGTGCGGTTATGAGCACTTGTGCAGCTCCTCTCTCTGTAACCACAGCAAGTTCTGCTTGCCGGAGCCGGTCTAAGCTAGATGAACAACAGGAGGTGCGCACACACACACACACACACACACACACACACACATACACACGGGCCAAGCTGAATCTAAGGGGGCACAGAGCCTGGCACAGAGGCAAGCACTGTGAACAAGCCAGTGTGGGACCACAGGCCATACTTGCTCAGCAGCATTGTGCAGACATTTATTCATCCACAGAACTCATAAGTCACTCAACCAGAGGAGTTGCTGACTGAGATCCAATACCTCCCCTAAGTCCTAAATGCACCAAGCCTAAACCGTCGCCAATCAACTTCACCATTAATGAGTTAATGAGCTCCCCCTTCCACTGTAAAGCACTCTGAGCGAACCGAAGGGCGCATAGAAATGTAAGTAGTCATAGCAGTTGTTGTTGTTGTTTGGGGGGTTCAGAGGTTAGGGTTTGGGAGCACTGGGATTCACCTCCTGAGGTCAAAGTTAACTTCACCTTCTATATTCATCTCCTACATTCACCTCCTATGTTATTTTCCTTGTGCTCAGGTGTCATCTGCCAATCCAACCCAAACCCTCTCCATCACCCAGCAGCTTCCCCTAAAGATTCTGATTATTTACCGTGGGAACATATTCAGATGGGAACTTGTTGGTGGTGTAAGAAATGAGAAGGCATGTCTTCCCCACAGCACCATCCCCCACCACTACACACTTTATGGTCTGCATCTGCAAAGACAAAAAAGAGAAATGCACTTTGCATTGAGAAGAAGAGCGACAGAGAGAGAGACAGAGAGAGAGAGAAAATGCACAGACAGGCACCCAGACTGCAAGGATAACGGAGAGCATATAAACAGGAAGAGCAAAAGTCGTGTCAGTAAAAACACACACACACAGACAGACACACACACACACACAAACAAACAGTGGAGCAGGGAAATGAGAATGGTGTAGTGTGTATTTGTTGGGTGGGCTGTGTGCGTGCAGAAAAGCACTAAAAGGAACAGCATCAATGTGCTGCATGGGGAAACTGGGCAAATAAAGAAACTGCAAATGTGAGACAACTTGAGATGATGGATATGAAAAACAACTTAAATACAAAACACCACAATATTTTTACAATAACCTTAGTCTACCAAATGAGTTATCTCTGAGTGTTCATAGCAACACTCAGAGATAAGATATGGCTCCAACAAGGAAGGGACTTAAGTGCTTAACAGGTTGTTAGTGTTGATTCCGCACACTACAGTCAGGGGAATTCAGTTAGTTGTACTTCTGCGAGTATAGACTGAGACATTTGCTCCTCATAGGACAGGTATGCAGTCTAAGCTCGACAATGTACGTCATTGAGTTTAAGCAATGTGACAGATCCCTCCGCGGCAGCACACATAACGTTTATGTAGACAGACAATAGGTAGATACGGGTCATGGACTGGCGTGCTACTGACAAATGAAAACATTTACTTCCGCATATTTGACGTGACACCGGAGACAAGCACATACAACCAAGTTCTCGGATCTGGCTTTTGAGCGCCTTTGTACCGCCGAGAACACTAGACGGCCATGGTTTTACACAATGTTGATTATCGGTTCCCCAACTTAAGCGTTACTGTTAAACCTGGACCGAGAAATACGTTTTTAAAGAAGTCAACAAGATAATCAAGCCATACCCTTATGGATTCAGTTTTGCTGACAATTAAGGTATCAGTTCTACAATGTCACTTTCAAACTAAATTCATCTTCATCTACCCTTTATCACTGCCAGGCGAGCTGACAAGTTACTCGCTTAACGGTAATGTTACACTAACGTCATCCGAGGCGTAACATTAACGTTAAATTTCCTTTAACATTAACTTGGATAAGTTAACGTTATATTACACATACACTAATGTTATGTCTCTGACAGCTGGAAAATCTGTCGCTGTTGGATGTCATTATGATGGTCAGGTCTTAACATCAATCCTTGTTACAAGTGAAACTTCAAGTAACGTTAGGACAGACCACCAGTATGACTTGTCACATTGATCAGACCCGTTTCATAGGTAACGTTAACGTTGTCTGGTCAACTTCAAGAAACAATCAAGTGGTCGCAACACCTAGGGACTTATATTGTTGTATCTTAATCTTGCCTGTTTGTTATAGCTCAGGGGGTAAAATTTATACATTTATTTTTCAGAACTATGTCACAACTGGCAACATTACAAGTCAAAACGAAACCATGCTAATTGCTATCGGTATGTCAAAGGGTTCCCCCATTGCCAGCTATGGAGCTAGTTATGCTAGCTAGCTGGCTGGCTAATTATTTCAAACCATTTTGGGACTTGAAAGCAGGGAGAGGCAGGTTGGACTCGTTCGAGAGACACAAACACATATGAAATTCATTATTAACATCCGAAGGAGATAAATATCACTTCTCTCATTTGATCAAACGCACCACTGAACCTCACAATCGATATTTAATTCAGAACAATTATAAACAACATCAATTTTTCAAGCTTAAAAACTTACCGTTTCTCTCCGGCAACTAGGCGTTGGTTACGTCCGGGTTTGCAACTGCGGCTGCTCTGCGTAATGACGTAGGAACCACAAGCGCAAAAATTCTTTTTGTCAGAATTTTATTAGGGCAGAATGCTAACGTAATGAAAACACTAAAAATAGTTTATCACTAGGTTCTCATCGGAAAACACCGACATTAAACAATTCCTCACAACCATGAAAAGAAACTGTTTTTTCAACATCACAGTTGTTACCACTATCGCCTTATGCGTCACCTCCGGTCTCTCACGGGTTAAAACATCCCCCGCTCTCATCCCCTGGTGCTGTCGTTTTGCTTTTAAATTTAATTGAAAATCCTTATATCAAGTGTGAATGTGTTAAGATATCAAACATTCTGCGGCAGTCAGGAATACGTTGTACTTTGAACATCATTACCTGTAGATGTCAACCTGATCAACAGCACTGTTTACGCTTTCCTCCTGACGCAGCACAAGCTCCCTTTGTCACTTTGACTTCCGTTTTCAAGTGCAGTCAACTGAGAAGAAGAGATGTTTTGCTCATGAACATTGAAGGTTCATTTTAAGGGATTGTGTCGTTTGCAACGTTTGAAACAGTCAACCAACTGCCTCAATTTTCTTAGATTTCATATAAAACGAACAAACCCAAATTCTTAGTGTGCAAGATGTTGCACGCTAGCTGACCTTATCAGAAGTTGTTTGCTAATATTTGCTAGCTTGGTTTGTAGCTAGCAAACTGTGCTCGAAGACGAACTGTGGATTCATTGGACGCTCACCTGGATACTTATGTTCCCGGTCATCTGGTCAATTGTTTCATCAGTGAGAAGCGTACGGTATAATTTTACTGGTAGTGTACGTTTCCGTCAAATTTAGACCATATAGCTAGTTTGGGGTAGTTAGCTAATTAGCATTTGACAGCTGGTTGGCTGGCTACTCTTTCCAATTAACGTTAGTAACTGACAGGTAGGTGTGGAGGAAAGTGAGTATAGTATTGGGAAAGGTTGTTGGCGTTATACTTGGCCAACATTGACTCGTCGAACTGAAGAATTCCTACCCGCATTGTGTGGTAAACCAACATGTTTCGATACCTTGGTGATGCTGAAGAAAGTCCCTTCATGATGTGAGTAGCTCACCATGTTTGGTTAAGTTATACTAACTTGCTGCTTGCTTGTGGGTCGTAAGCACGTTGTTTTATCTCCGATACTGTGGTACTGTTCTTGAATTTCTTAGTTTTGTGTGGAATGTGCCTTGAAACGATGAAAATCAGAAAAATTAAAACAGTTGTAACACATTGGCAGTAACATTGAAGATCTGTAACCTTTCGTGTGATTAATCGTCTATGTCTCGTCCTCTCCTTTAATGTAGGGATCCGTTCACAGCCCACAGACAGCAGATGCGAAGCCTTTTTGATCCTTTCGGCTTTGAGGCTTTTCCCCTCGCTACCCAAATGCATCATCCACGAAGACCCCTCCAGGTACCATAGACTTTTCAGTGGTTCAGTGAAATTAGCTCCAGCTAAATGCATACAATGTTACAATTTCCAGCATCATTCATTCATAGACACCTTCCAGAACTTTCTTACCAGTCTCAGCTTTTGTGCTGAAGAACTGTTTGTGTTTTGAAAAAAGCAGTGAGCGCAAACTTTGATTCAGTGCGTGTGGTTGCTGTGGAAGAAATATATTTGTATTGCAGTTTCTCATGTGTGACTGGCGGGAGATAAACAACCTATTTAAATTCTATGCATCACCCATAAAACATAAATGAACTGTGAGCTCTCAGTGGTATTTTGGGGCACAGACACATGTACTCTTGGATCCCTGTGCCCCATGTGGTTTTATATATTGATTTTATTTGTGTAGTCGTAGTCCTTAATGGCACCCTGTCTGTTTCACCCAACATCCACCTCCACCCCCACCCCCACGCTATTCCACAGCCCCAGGCAAGCGCTCTTGCCCCCTTTGGAATGATGGGAATGGTGAGTACCATATCCTGTTTTGCATGTTCATACTCAGTTTACATCTCCATTTTATCTTAGTGGCATGTTCATACTTAATTTGTCAGAACATCATAGTCTGTCAGTGGCACGTTCATACTCAGTCTCAGTATTGTACTGTGGCAAGTTCATGTTCAATCTCAGTAGTGTACTGTGTCAGGTTCATACTCAATCTCGGTATTGTACTGTGGTACATTCATACTCAATCTCAGTATTATACTTTGGCAGGTTCATACTCGGTCTCAGTATTGTACTGTGGCACATTCATACTCAATCTGTGTCTCAATCTCATTGTCTCTTAGTGTTGCATTAATACTCAATCTCAGTGTTACACTCTTTGGCACATTCATACACAATCCCACCCCTACACTCTCTCTGTCTCAATCTCATACTCAGTTTCCATTGTAATCTCTCGCTACGGCACATTTATACTTGGTCACAGTATCCATCTCAATGTATGTCTCAATCTCAGTGGCAAGGAGTCATGGAAAGATTGACTCTGCTGTTCTGTCTGTTTGAAGGGTGGCGGCTTCATGGGCATGTTTGACATGATGGGCGGAATGATGGAGAATATGGTAAATGTTTGTTTTCTGGATCCAGGCTCATCTGACACATGGTCACATGGTCATACACTAGTATTTATAAAGTCTAACACTTCATATCATGATTACTGTAGTTTTTAAAGTCTAATACTTACGCAGACACAGAAGGCCTTTTCTACCTGTGGATGTTAGACCCTACATCTCCTACTTTTGTCATCTTGAGAATATTATTTAAAACATTTAAATTTTTATAAATCTTATTTAATTTACGTGTGTGTGTGTGTGTGTTTGAAGGGGGAGGGGTGCCGGGGTGCTGCTTATGCGCGCGCACGTGTGTGTGTGTGTGTCGTGTGCCTGTTTTCAACGGGCAATGTGGTTGTTACACTGAATTTCTCTTGGGGTAAATAGAGTATCATCTTGCCATCTCTTCTCTTGTCTTATCAATGCTATGTGTGTGTTTCTTTTTTAGGAGAGAATGTCTGGTTCCCCAAATTGCCAGACCTTCTCTTCCTCCACAGTGATATCCTACTCTTCCTCAGACCTCGGAGCTCCCAAAGTCTACCAGCAGACCAGTGAGGTCAGAACTGGACCAGGCGGAGTAAGTATGACTCTAGTTCAAAACAACACCAAGCGTTCCTATGCCTGCCAAAATTGTTTCACGACTACAGTGATTGCACTTGTTAGCACCAGACACTAGTGACAACACACTGAAACCCATGCCAACCAAGAAGCCCTCAAAAGATAAATGAACACTAGTTAGTACACACTGAAACCCATGCCAACCAAGAAGCTCTCAAATCATAAATGAACAAGAAAAGACAGGAGGGTAAAACTTTTTCACCACTCGTATGTTTTTTTTCTGTCTACATTTTTAGATGCGAGAGACTCGTCAGTCGATGCGGGACAGCGAGAGTGGGATGGAGCGCATGGCTATCGGCCACCATATTGGGGAGCGGGGACACGTGATGGAACGCTCCCGAAACCGCCACACGGGTGACCGCGAGGAGAGGCAGGACTTCATCAACCTGGATGAGAGTGAGTCAAGTCAGAGGAACATCCAAGAGTGGGTTTGGCTGTAAGGTACTAAACTTGAACCGCAGTAGGCCTGGGTTTTGGCACTGATACGGCATCTCGATTTAGTTTTGATTCACAAGCTAAGGATTTGGTTCAATCCAATTTGATTCTATCAGAATGATCAGTGACCTATTGTGTAGCAGTTTTCCATACATGGAGAGATGTTTATAGTAAGTATATTAGCCTTTAAGATTGATTCATATATTTTATGGATCAATATGGAATCAGGCCCAATATATTAATTAATCCGTATTTTTGAATACCTCTAATTACAATCAGATTTATATTTGAGTGAGTCAAGTATAGAAAATATGAAGACAACACAATCTCAACCAAATAGAAAAATAGACAAATTCACTCTTCCCTTTGTAAATTGTCAAATTTTAGGATAAATTAGATAAATTAGGGATTCGATGTGACTTTGGTCATTTAAACTGTTGCATGCAAGTGATCAGGCATAAACAAAGGTATGAAAATAAATGTATTCATATGAATTATGCATATGTTTTAGGAAAGTTATCAAAGCCTGATTCTCTCTTGTGTTGTGCATGCCCCCTACCCCTGTTGATTTCCATGTGTCTGCCTGTGTCAGGTGATGCAGCGGCATTCGATGAGGAGTGGAGGAGAGGAGTGGGGCGTTACGCTCCCCCTGGCTCCCGCTCCATTGACTACAGCCGCGACAGGAGGGCAGGAGCTGGCCAGCAGCTGGCACTCACTGCACCCCCGAGCTCTGCCTCACCCCCTGCGCCCCGACACGAGTCCCCTCGCCACCACCACCACCAGCGGCCCAACTCACGCCCCCGTTATGACTGGTGAAAGGTACTTCCAAAGCAAAGCACACACACATGTTTATACTCATTTCTAAAACGGTCTCTTCTGGTCTTTGATTATGACTGATTAGCCCCTCTGACTTTTCCGCTAATTTGCTAATTGAACACTTTTTGGCTGTATCCCAGTGTCTCTAATCTTAAGCTCTGAAGCCTCACCTGAAGCAATATTCTTGAGTCTTTCAACCCCTGGCCCTGTTGTTGGAAGTCATGAGTGCTGACACTAGAGAATGAGAAACTTTGGTTCAACATAGACCGAATAGCGGACCGGTAGCCAACGGCAACGCAAATGAAAGTAAAAGTGAGTCTCTGTGTCCCATCTGTCAACATTAGCGGTCAGCTCACTATTTGTCAACATTAGCGGTCAGCTTACTATGTGGTTTATGTTGTACCAAATCCTCTCTGTCTTCTTCCTGAGCGACAGCTGCCAGTGACCTCAAAAATCAGGGCTATGAGTTAAAATACTCTCTGTAGCTAATTCAGGCCAGTATTTGCAGATTCAGGTTGGGCCATTGAGATGAAGTCACAGTAAAAGTGTAAGAGCTTGTCTGTTTTTTGTTTTTCACAGGTTGTTTTTGTGGAAGTCCTTGGCGTTGTGAAAGGAGAATGGCAAGCAGTAGTGTGATCTAGATGGCTGTTCCATAGATTTGGTTTAACTGGACTGTCTGTAAATAGAAATATAACTACATATCATGCCCATACACCAGCTCAGATCCATACATACACTTAGCTTGACAACAACATGGCTTTCTAACAAAACAGACATTGAACACACACACACACACACACACACACACACACACGTGGACAGATTCACACATAGATATGCAGACAAACTACATCACCTCCTCATAGCACATGAGTTCTATAAATAATTATGCAGCAGCACACTACTCAACACACACACAAACACACACACACACCTGCTGTACAGTCCATATATGTTTATGTAGACACTAGAGTCTGTGGTTTGAATTGTACCCTGTTGTCTAATGAAACTGAAGTATTGATAAGCATTCATTAAAACTTCTAAGGTAACATGGTCCTACTTGCTTTCTGTTGTTCGATGTTTTCAGTTAAGTATTATGTTACAGCTTAGAAAGACTTAAATTAGATTTTTTTTATCATGATACTAAAACATATTCAATGTCTATACATATATCTGTATTCTACAGAGAAAAGGGGAATCAGAAAATGTATTTGATGCTTGAGGGTTACAAATGGAGTGGCAAATAAACCGAGAGCCAATTCTGTTCCTCAGGCAGGCTCAGGGTGGATGTGTGGCCAGTGTTTTCTATGTTTAGCTCAGACCATTGTGGACATAATGGTGGCATTCAGCAGCCTCCGGGCAGGCGGGCCCCGCTGAGACCTCTGATGCACAGCAGAAGCCCACGGATCTTTGGAGTGAATGCAAAGTGCTGCTGTGGAAAGGTCATGATCTGCTGTTGGTTAGCCTTGATGCACAGCAAACATCGATCTGTAGTTGCCCTGCCTGCCAATCTTGTTAACTGAAAAATTCAGAAGTCGGAAAAGTCTGGGCCGGCTGGGTGACCTATTGGTTTTTCCACATGTATGTGTGGGTTATTTAGCAGATGTGTTTACAGGACTTCCATGGGATGACAGTGAAGCATTACATTAGCCTACAAATGTGAATATAGACACTATAGAGTCTATTTAATGTAAAGTTGGACTGGTTAGTCATGGTTAGTGAGTTGAATGCTGTGTGAAAAAGTGGAGAGACAGAGAGCCAATGTGTGAAGGAAAGGGGTAAAAGAAAAATGAGGTGAACTGTAATAACAGTCATTTATTTTACAAGAAATTCTGAACTCTCCATGGCTCAACTCAGGCCTGGAGAAATTCCAAACCCATAGCCGAGCCAAGGATTAACAGCTGGATGTTTTACCACACACAAACAGAGAGAATGGAGAGTTAAAATAGACAAGTATAATTACAGCAGGGGATTACAGTAACCTTTCTGATTTGACATGTCTGGTGCTTCTGCTATGAATTCCCAAAATGGTTCTTCCCAGTGCTCCTGTGCCTGTTCTCATTGACTCTGTCTCATTTACCCGGCACTCTTGTCTGTAATTTCCTATTCTGAAGGATCTTTTCTGCTCTTATTCCTCCTGGGCTCTACCCTGTGCCTCTTTATTTTCTCTTTCTTTGTTTTCCCTCGGTTTCTGCTTTTACATTCCTCTTTGCCAGATTTAGATCTTGATGAAGCCTAACTCAGTCATCCCTTACCAAATGGATTTCTGTCCTCCACGGTAAGCAGGTCCTGTAGGCTTTCCCGCTCTCTTCTCTTCCTGTCTGCCTCTCTTCCTCAGTCATTTCTGCTGCCACTGGAGGCACAATAGAAAATCTCTGCTCTCTCTGCCTCTCCTTTTCCCATGTTTCTTTCCTTTCTTCTTTGGGGGCTGTGAGCTTAGCTTATCTTGCTGGCCCTGCTCAGTCTTCACCTGCTCCTCCTCTGCTCTTGACCTTCATCTTGGTTGGCTGCTCCACATCCGAAGCAGTTTACTAACTAGGCATGCCAATCAATTGCCTCACTCTGTATGCACACTCCACCCTCACCCCACCCTCTCTATCCCCTTCAGCAAAAAGCTTTGGGGCCATGCTATGGTCTCCGCTCTCCATTGTCTCCATATTGAGACTTGAGTCACAATAAGAGTTCAGAATGATGATACATAATCAGATTGGGGGGGGGGGGGTTAATATGATTCTAATGTCCTGGCACTGAGAGGGGGCCCCCAAGAAAATTTAGAATTACAATCAGCGTTTAGGGGGCCCAAAATTTCTAGCAGCGCCATTGATCATATCTGAAGAGGGAGAGAGATTAGGCAGATGCTTAACGAGAGAGTGATGAGGCAAGAACTATCAAGAAACATCACAGGCTAAAACTAAGTATGTTTACTTAGGCCTTTGAGATATTAACATGATTAAGACAATATTCAGAATATTGTTGTGAAATGTTGCCATGTAAATGACATTTTTCATTTTCATTATCTCAATTCCAAATCAGATCATGGGGCATCCATGGCCTATTGTCATAACCCCTCACTGCTCCCCGGGCACCTCTATAGTAGGCAGCCAATTGTTCTGGATTATTGTGTACTTCACTTCACTGAGTGTGTTTGACTAATTCACGATTGTGTTAAAATCCAGAGGCCAAATTCCCTCACAGGATCAAAAGAGGATGGATTATTATTTATTATGATACTGAGGGAGAGAAGATTGATTTATTAGGACATTATTATGGAGTGACTAAGGAAGGGTCAGTAAAGGGTAGTGATGGCTATCTAAAGGCCAAGGACAAGGGGAGGGGCTGTTGGCACTAAAATGTGAGAGGCTTGCACCACTGTGTGAGCTGGAACTGATGGAGGGATGGAGATTTTACTGATGATGTTTGAAACAAAAAGGTTAGGCTCAGGTTTGTTGCATTTGGAATGGATTCATGCAACAGCAGACAGTGTTAACTTAAAGGAATTCATGCTGGACTTTGGCACAGTGCAAGTATCCGCTGGGTCAAGACCAACAAGCATACTATAGGCCAGTACTCTTAGCAACTAGCTTGGTGGACCAGACTCTCACATCATTTCACTTGGTGCAAAGAGTCTGCATACTCTCAATAAGGATTAGTTGACTTCCTGTTGTGGGACACACACACACTGTTCATTGATTGGTCAATGAGAAATGAAGTTCTGGAAATCAAAGCCTATGGAGAGTTTCCTGATGGAGTATCGCTGCAAAATACAATATTGAGCGGAGGTACTAAGGCGGTATTAGGCTGGCTACAGCTGCTGCATAGATCCGAAAGCACTATTCAAATGCAGGACAGCCACAAAGCAGAAGGAGCTAATAGAGTGAAGGAATGAGTGGAGGTGGAATCTGATGTTAGCCAGGGCAGCACCTCCTAGTGTTTCTGCTCAGTTTCCCATGGATCTATCTGAAGTCTTAGGTTTCTTAGGTCTCTGAGCTATGCGGACCAATCAGTGAACATAGGAGGGGGTGAAAGCGATGCCGCTGAATTCAAACGGGCAGTGTTTAACACACATGACCTGGCAGAAGTGATTGGTTGAAGCAGAAAGTATCTGCCCACCGGGAAGAAAAGGTATCACATTGGATAGGTTTCAAAGACACTTTGCTTGAAGTGAAACAATGTGAAATCGGTTGATGCATCGGGCTAGTTAAATGTAAGGGGTGGGTAAAGGAATTAGCCAATGGCATGCACGAATGTAGCCATGTCACGTACGAATATAGCCAATGTCACGCATGAATGCACTTTTATTAAGTTACACATAATGGCATAACTTACTAAGTAGTTAATTTATGTCATTACCCACATGTCATTACCTGTAAAAAAACAAAACAAACAACAGTTCCTTACCTCAGTAAAGCAGCACAGTTAACAGTAGACAAGTGAAAGTGTTTCTGTGATAGAATCCCTTCACAAGATTTGTGGGACTTGTAGGACCTGAAGGCTGTTTGAGCCATTAAAGGCACAATGGGCAACATTTATGCTGTTTTTAGGTTCAACCACATGAAACCAAATCATGTTTATTACCTTGTCAGTCAATATAACTCTTCGAAAATGATCAGCGCAGGTTCATATTCTTTGGTTTGCAAACAAATCCACAGAGATTGGTGAGAGCGTAAAGTTGTTGCTATGTTTTGTTGCATGGGGGTCGGGTAATTTAGGAGAAATTAGTCCTATATTAGCTGTATTAAAATAACCGTTGTGTTGTTATTTGTTGACTTGAGGATAGTAATGGACAAAAGTAAAAAAGTAAATAAACAAACATTAAAATAAGGGATAAAAAAATGATTACATTACAGATTCTCTTAAGTGACTTTTGTCACCTTTTGTCAACCTTGCCCTTCTACAGTACAGGAACATGGTTCATCTCAGAGATGTCCTATAAGACACTAACATTATAAGAATTACTGGAACTCTGAACATGTTTTGGGCTTGAAAGACATGCAGGAACTAAAGAAACCCAAAAAAAAAAACAGCACCACACAAACACAGCCTAGATCTTGATAATAGTAATGTTGTTAAGAGAGAATACACATATGCAAAATAACTGTTTGCCTGTGTGTCAGTGCAGAGCAATTGTTCAGTGGCTCAGTAATTTGCTATACAGGCATGTCCACTGTCAAATCAGAAAAAAAACAACCGACCTGCACTTCTCTCATACTTTATGAGATTACATCATTAGCCTAGACAAATTAAAAAGTGGCCAAATGAGAGGCAACACTTGTAATAAATTAAAATATTTTATCATTGTCTTTATTAGTGGTGTATAGGCTACATTGCAATATGTGACCCAGGCCAAATGTTTCAACTTTGCTTTTGTTTCAGCTTGCTCAGTACTTCCTGAGTAAGCTTCCTGCTGTACCGATTAATCTTATGATGCCCTGGCATCCATCCGAGCAGGAAACGATGAAAGTCAGTCCATGCAAACGCAAACATCTTCCTCCACTCCGTTTCCAGGTCTTTGAAACTCGCTTGGTCATCAAGAGCTACCTTCAGTTCAGAGAAATAGTAGTCCAACAGGTCTGGGACCCTCTTCTCGCACTGTTTCTCATTCATACAACTCCCCAGGAAATAAATCACATCTTTCATCCCACAGCCTCCCCCAACGTACTGGAAGTCCACAGCGGCTACTCTATTCCCAGTTCCGGAGAAGCAAAAGTTGGCCAGTTTAGCATCCCCATGCAAAATGGTTTTAAAGTGGCAACTGTTTAGTATATTGTCTATTTCCCCGGCTGCGTTTCTCAGCTCTTGGTCAGACATGGCTTCCAGCTCATCTGGGCGGGTCTCCAGATGCCAGTATGTACCTATGGGCCATAATCCTTTCGGCTCAACCCCCATGAAGAGAGCATGGAAGTTAGCCAGCCAACTGAGGCAAGCATTGAGCTCGTCAGCATTCACATTATTCCTTCGCTCGTTAAATCCTGCCACATCCAAATCTTCCAAGACAATCACCTGCTCATCCCCGAATGATCTAGCTGCAAGACAAGCGGGCGCACGACAACCGTCATTGGTGGTATAGTTTTGATACCAATACGTTTCCACCTGGTAAGACCGCACCTTTCGCTGATGAGACCTGTCGGTATTCCATCCACCTGGATGCGCAGATTCCTGTGGAAACTTCACGTGTTTGACGACTACAGACGGACGGTCACAGCCTTCCAAATGTATTCTCACTATCTCACCATAGCCACTCCAAAGGGTTTGTATTTTGGCACCAGTGCGTAAAGCCTTGGCTCCAGTTGCTTGCAAAATTAGGTCTTGATACGATTGCATTCCAAACTAAAACTGTCGACTGGAAGGATGTAAAAACCTATGATAAAGACAGAGTTGATCAGATGGTTTCTGTCAGCTTAGTATCATGCTTCACTACATTAATGTTCATTATTCTTCAAAGGATGACCGGACAGCTGATAAATTACTCACCTGGCCCAAGTTTTAGCAGAAAAAAATCAATTAAATAAAATAAATTATCAATGGAACGCCACAGTTTTATTCATATTTTGTCTTATACAATAACTACTTTCTGCAAAGCCCTTCCTGGATTCATGGTTCATGTCTCAGTGTAATTTGTTCTTCTGAAATTATCAACCATCACTGAACAATGTATTGCCACCTATTGGTAAGGAGTAGGAATGCAACATTACCCTCTTGTGTTTTGCAAGAACAGTGAAGTCAAATGGTAGGCCAATAACACAGGGACAAAAAAGAGGCAAGCGCAGTTTACAATAATGAGTTTTGTGCTCTTCTCATTTATCAAATGCAGGTGAAATAAGTCACAGTGTTTCACAATATTGTGTGCAATGATATGTAACCAGTGTTGAATTTAGAAGTGAGCTTGTCTGTTGTTGTATTTGCCATCTCAGAGTCTTCTGTACAATGTAGCCTATAAACTAACACCTGTAAAAAACATTTTTAACCTTTTATTTTTAATTCTCATGACTGATGATGGAGATCTTGTTTGGGCTTTAATATCTTAAAACATATTTTTCCTAGTCTGGCCAAACTTTATGGCATGCAAGACACACATGCCCATAGTATGCCTGGACAAATAAAAGTTTGTACCATACTCCTGTACACATTATTATTTGCCCAAATACATTAACAAGGAGACTAATTTCTCATTTCCATAGTTGCAAAAGACCACGCATACACTATTGAGGAACACTTTGACTTACCTCACCTGTATTTGCTTAAAAAGAAAAGTATTTATAAGAATCTGTAGTCATGCGGTAGATTGTGCTCGCCTAATTTTTTTTACCCAAGTGTGTAGTGTGTAACAAGGTTTGTTATGAAACAACAATCTTGAAGTATCCCCAGTACCAAAGTGTATGTGTGTGTGTGTGTGTGTGTGTGTGTGTGTGTGTGTGTGTGTGTGTTACAAATTGCACATTCTTAATTTTTATGTTTTATTTTCCTCATGTAGGCAGCACACAATTAAGCCGTATCAAGAGCAGAACTAAGTTGCCATAAGGCCCTAATGTGAAAAAATACACACAGTTCCAGGATCTTTTCATTTGGAAGTTCCCTCTCCGATGCTGTTGACCTCTACTTCACATAGAGTTAAGTATCTCCTTCTTCCGGGAAGAAAGATGTTGACATAACGACCCTCCATTCCATGGCACATAAAGGTCACAGTGTCTCCTTCTTTCATGTCCGATATAACGGCACACCTGTCCAAAAAAGGTCTCTACTAATTACTTTTTTCAGATCTGATGAATATGAAATGTGTATTTTTGCATATGTGATTTCACCAGACCCCAAGATTTGGAGATGTACTGTATGATATTATAAACTGAATTCCATTGCAAGAGGTTGATGGAGCCTTTTGTTTTATGAGCAGGGACTTACAGTGAGTTGCTGTTGCCATTGTTTTTCAGGGAGTTCCCAACGTGAATCTCAGCTCCGTCGAGCCTCTCAGCACAGCAGTCCCCTCTGTTGGTGACGGTCACAGAAGCCACCTTGTAATTTCTCATCAGATCCACCCGCCACCAGGGGGCGGCCTCCCACTTGGTGTGAGAGCAGGAGCCAGTGTGGTATAATGGGTTGCGGTTTCTGTCTATGGCATTCGAGGCATTTCCAAGGTGGTCGTATTGAGAGGATTGTGCAGCTCTTCCTTGAGAGGCAATGTTCTCTGGGGTTGAGATATCACAAGACAGATGTACTGTATGTTTCTGAAATGGCATGCTGCTGTACTACTGCAAAAAGGACCATTGAAGGACCATTGGGAGGCTCTATCATATTAAGAAAATGTGTGCCTGTTTTCCTTGTTTGTTCACTTTATGAATTTGATTACTGAAATGGGAACTCTGTTTTGTAAATCAGCGCAGTAGTAAAATAGCTGCACATTTTTGTCAGTAGACAAAACTCTAGCAATGGTGCATCTCAGGCTACATACAAGCTGTGTGCAGTGACTAACATGGCAGCATGTCATTCTAGAAACAACCACTAAACAGTGACTAATATGGCAGCATGCCATTCTAGAAACTGCCACTAAATGAATTATTATTAGTAGATTAAAACATTGAAGAACCTCAGTGCCATTCCATAATGCATCTTAACAAAATTTCAACCCACATACACATCAAACTTCATAACACATAGCATTGAAATCAGATCAGATCTGAGCAGCATCTGTCATGTGTTACACCTCTTTACCTGGCGCTTGGACATCAGGGCATTGTGTTTCCAAGGACATTTCTTCATAATTCTCTACAGTATTTGCAGGAGAAACACCTGTGAGTGAAGAGAAAAGGTTCACATTTGACATCATCATATGCCACCACTGTACCTCATTTATGTAATTCCATTGGCATGGAACAGTTCTGCTTAATATAGAAGGCAACAGAGTGTTGCTGGTAGTGACCCTGTTACATCAGCTGGAAGTGTTACAGAGCAGGGTATCTCAGTGACTTGACTGAAAGACTTTAGTGTGAGTGAATACAGCAGTTGTATGGGACAGGGACACCCACCAGACACAGGCGTGGCATGGACCTCCACCTCACAAACACTGAGAAACTTAAAGCATCCAGGTCGGATGATGTTGATGTATCTTCCCACCATGCCATGACACTGGAAGGTTATGGACTCCCCAGCAGGAATAGATGAAACAATAGCACATCTACAAAAATGTAAACATGTATGACACACATACACAAGCATTACTCGTTTCACTGCACAAATACACATGAGCTAATTTTTCCCCCCTTTAATATGTGGAAAGTGAAATCTGAGTCCTGAAGAGCTGATGTACCTGCTGGACCTGCATAGTACTCCACTTACACTGGGTTGTTGTTGCCGTTGTTTTCAAGTGAATTCCCAATCAGTATTTCTGCCCCATCAAGCCTCCACTCACAGCAGTCTTCTCTGTTAGTGATGCTCACAGACTCCACCTTGTGCACTGCCAACAGGTCAACTCGCCACCAGGGGTCGGACTGGAGCCGTGTGTGGGCACACGAACCAGAGAGGTACTCTGCGTCCAGTCTCCCATCAATGGCGTTGCCAGCGTGGGTCAGGCGACTAAACTGTGAGGACTGAGTAGCTCTCCCCTTCATTGCTACATTATCTTCAGATGGTCAGAAAGAAAGCGAGACAGACAGGCAGACATACTGTACAAACAATACTGTGATATACAGTAGTTAGAGAGAAATATAACTCTATATGCAAAATGAAGTGCATTTCTTTCTGTCCAACATCAATTACTACTGGCCAACTATTTTTTACAGTTATAATCTTTTTACAGGTTTGAACAAACCATTTTTATTAACTTTCACTAACAGCTTGGTTTTGCCACAGTGACACGATAGCCTGTTGATCACTGAGCAGGGAGATCACAAGAGGACAGGACAGATCAGGACAGTTCTGCAAAACTCAAAAGGCATCAGTACCACTCCGAGCCACCGGGCGGCGCAGTTTTTGCCATGGGGCCCACAGCCAGGTCGTGTAAGGGTTGGGAGCCGCCTTGTTGGGTACTGCATCAGGGGGTACTAATGACGATAGGCCTAATAAAAAAACAGACAGGTATATTTGCAGGAAAGAAAGTATGTTACACTATTTCATTTAACAATGGTATGAAAAATGAGAACCACGTGCTGTACCACAACACCTTTTTGATGTTAATTTCCTCTATTAGTAGAGGGCCCACAAGTGTAAACAGTAACATTAAGACCAGCCCACCTGCCTGAAAGGTACTTGCATGCACCTCTACTTCACAGAGCGTCAGGTATTTCTCTCGGCCAGGGAGCAGTATGTTGACATAACGCCCTTCCATCCCACCACACTCGAGAGTTCTAATCTGGCCAGCTGGGATGTAAGGAATCACTGCACACCTGCAGAGATAGAGTATTGAGTCACCTCCATTGGATTAACAATTTGGGTGCGTTCAAAATGTAATATGTGGTGTGGTGTGTAATATAACCATAGTTATTCTGTGTAAAGCATTAGCGCTATGATGCATGTAATCACATAAAGTGTCTAGGTCTGGGAGTTGGTTTTGGGTTTGTTTGATATCAGCCTATAGGTCATGAGAAGAAACTCCCTGAATGATTGGGACTGCAGGCTCCACCTGGAAATATGCATGCTTCAATATGTTATGTTACAAACAACCTAGGAACATTACACAAACATTTCATAAATAAATGTTGGTGAAGCAAACAAACAAACAAATGAACATTGTTGGTCAAGTCTGCATTAAAGTCTCACTCACAGTGGGTTGCTGTTGCCTTCATTGTCAAGGTAGTTGCCAACGCGGATCTCTGCTCCGCTGATCCTGTCAGAGCAGCAGTCCCCGCGGTTGGTGATGGTTACAAAGGTGACATTGTGGACCTTTCCCAGGTCCACCCGCCACCAAGGGTCAATCTCAGCTTTGGTGTGGCTGCAGGCACCATCTGAGTAGGTGGAGCTTCTGTTTTGGTCTATGGCATTGTTAGCATCTCCCAGCCGGTCCAGCTGGGATGACTGGGTTGCAGTCCCTCCGGTGGCTGCGTTCTCTAACAGGAGGTCATCAGAGAAATATGGCTCAATTATAAGTGACTGAATACTAAGACAGTAGTTAACAAACAGATATGGAACTGTGTATTACTAATATCAGACTAGAAATTTCACTGTTCACTGTTCTTCAATAAATAGTCGATAATTCTTCAAGCTAAACTGAAGTCTTACCTAGCACAGTTTTACTACTAGGACACTTTGTGTTTACTTGTCTTTTTGCAGGTTGTGGTTTTTCATCCATAATTTCCTCCCCTAAGAGACAAGAAGACAGTCTTCAAATACTAGTTCTGTGGAAGTCCAGGTGTTATTTAAAAAAAACTTCCTCTGACCTTGCTGAGGGTTTGCATTGACCTCCACCTCACAGAGTGAAAGGTGTTTATCACAACCTGGCAGGAAGATATTAACGTAGCGCCCCAGCAGACCCCTGCAGTAAAATGTTTTGGATTCCCATGCAGGGAAGGAGGAGATCACATCACATCTGCAAGAACAAGAAGGCATGCATAATACTGATCATTAAAATAAAGGTGTAAATTGTTGCTGTAATCGGCAGATATTTTACAATTACAATTTCAAGACATTTAGAGTCATGGCAACCATGAAAAACATTGTTCTCACAGTGGATTGTTGTTCCCATTGCTCTCCAGAGAATTCCCTATTCGGATCTCCGCACTGTCAATCATCTCAGGGTCATTGTCCTCCACATTGGTGATGGTTATCATGTTGACACTGTGAGGCTTCAGCAGGTCCACCCTCCACCAGGGGCTGGTTTGAGTTTTGGTGCGACTGCAGGACCTCTGGCTGTACCTGGAGTGGTGCTTCCCATCCACGGCGTTACTGGGACTGCCCAAATAGTTGTACTGTGAAGACTGAGTGGCCTGTTTATTCAAAGCCACATTTTCTGTGAGAGGAACAACAACAAAATTCTATGGAACTCGGCTGTAGCATGTCTGAGCTTGTCTCATATTTAACTATTTTTTACTGGTTGGCTTTATAAATTGACATTGTTAATGTTGAATGGATGAAAAAATCACATAATTTCACTTACCAGTTGGAGGATAACCCATTTCCAGCACATTAAGAATGGTTGGCTGGATATCTAAGTGATTATAAGATAAAACATTTAAGTATTCTCAGAAGACATTTTTAAATTTATGCTTATGCATTTGCAGCCATATCCTTACCAACAGGAACAGGTATGGCATTTACTTCCACCTCACACAGAGTCAGATGCTGCCTGTAGCCCCTACTGAAGATGTTCACATAACGGCCCTCCATCCCATTGCACTGGAAGGTGCTGGCTCCTCCTGCTGGTATGGAGGAGATCACTGTGCACCTGTGGAAAATGACGAGAGAAATGGCTAATTTGCTTAGGTCTCTATAAAAACAAAAAATAAAAGCAAAAAATTGAACTTTAACTATGAGCAAACTATGCTTGATAATTCACATGCAACAGCTGTTACCTTGGGTTAGTGTTGCCACTGTTTTCCAGGGAGTTGCCGATGCGGATCTCAGCTCCGTTAATTCTCTCTGCACAGCAGTCTTCCCTGTTGGTGATTTTCACAGATGTGATTCTGTACGTCTCCAGCAGGTCTACCCTCCACCAGGGGTTGGTCTCGGCCTCTGTGTGTGCACAGGAGCCCTCCTGGAGCACACCGCTTCTGTTGCCATCAATAGCCTTCTTGGCAGCAGTGGAACTGTTGAACGTCGATGACTGAGTCGTTCTGCCTCTCGTAGCCACATTCACTAAAAACATTGGTGGTTGGGTCAAAGTCTCTTAAATATTTTATTATGATCCACTCCAATGCTTTCAATGGCTGATTAAGTCTTCAAAGCAGCTGAATAATCATTTAAACAATACCTAATGCAGGGGCTTCTGTCGCACACAGTCCATTTCCCAAAAGCTGAATCAGGAGGAGCAGGCACAACACCTTCATGCTATTGCAATATCACAGGTACAGAATTCAACAATGTTTGTTAAAATCTCAGTTCACGTGACACAAGCATGCCTAATCTTGTCATTATATTTATTAGATGTAAAGGACACGGGAATTCCAGGAGCAAGGATTCAGGGCGGGAAAAGTCAAATGTCCTTTGAATATCAGAAAATACACACAAGAAAACAAGGCATTTTTCTCCATAGCAGATAAACAGCTATATAAAGGGCTACCTGTCAGAAGGTGACATAAAACCTACCTTGTGGTGTGATTTCTGTATTGTTCTCCTGTCGTACAGCTGCCAGTGCATGTGGCTCCAATGTGCGTGTGTGAAGGCATGTATCAGGAAAGACTGATTTTAACATACATATGGGCAGGGTTCATACCCCCGCCTTAGGCATAGCCTGCCAGAGCCTGTCTCCTCTGACCAACACAGTGTTTGCTTCCAAACAGCCCTCAACAGAGCTCCGTTGTTTGTGCTCTAATTAAACACATGTATCCCAGGACCCCATAGAGTGTGTGTCTTTAGCATTTCAATGACCAAGAACTTTGGCAAGTAAAGTTTCACATGTATGCAGGCCTTTGTGGAAGTGTGTTAAGGTTTTTCTCAGAATGAGGCTGGCAGTTTCACTCGGCGTTCAGTGTGAGGTATAGTTGTTGAGTTTTTGAATTCCAGGCTCTCGCACTATACGGTTTATAGCTTCACACTAGCCAAGAGTATAGGCACAGAATTTCAATGTGGATTGCAGAATAGTGTTTTTGTTCTGCATGACACAAAAGTGAACCAATTTAAGGGGAACACACATAGACGTAAAAGATTTTTTTGCACTCTGCATACATTAACATGCCATTATCACTCCACTCTCACATCTTCAGTACCTCATCTGCAGGTGCAAGAGTGTCCACTTGAAGGGGAGATTCAGCGTGAGAGGACTCTCTTTTCCTCTTCATATACTGCTTGGAGTCCAGCACCTGTCCTTCTCTGTAATGTACGCACCACTGGGACTGCCTTTGGGTTTATTTAAGGGTGTCCCACTGCAACAAAAATAATCACTGTGGTCTAGCTGAAATAAAAAAACAAGACCATCATTTCAGGTTTCATGTGCTTGAGTAGGCCTACTTGAGTAACAGTTTAATGGATATTCAATTATTTTCAGATTTCTAATGACTGCATAAAGCTTATGGGCAATCATAAACTGAAACATACATGAACAAATTAACTGCTAAGGTTGATCCAGTCAATATGTGAGTCTTTGCTATGATATTTTTCCAGTCTTCACCTGTGTTAACTGATAATTCAGTAGATTCCAGGGGTCAAGGTGTGCAGGGTCAAATGCATGTTTAGATGTGTCTAGACTGGTTAGAGACAAATGAGAGGGTTCTGGCTGTGTTATGACACTGACTCAACCCCTTGACCCACTATTCTTGAGTTATCACCTTGCATATCTGCTGAGCTTCTCTGTCAAAACAGTCGAAGAATGCATATCTGCATGTATAGGGCTACACATGTCAAGCTGCTCTGAGACTATTTGAAATGTTATATATGCAGTCATTGGCACAAAGCAATTGTAGTTCAGTTGTGTTTGCCAAAGAGGGTGCCATTTAGCCAAAAGGACCATTTCAATACTCAGATTTATAATGTTTTAATTGTAAAATGTAAGCTTATTTTGATAAAAGTAAAACTTGTTAAAGCTGAACATATTCTATTTTAACATCAGAGAACAAGCTACAATACTCAACTCATCCATTCTAGGTCTCCTTTAAACAGCATACAAAATACTGTAAACAAAAGTGTCCTTAAAAGGATCCCTGACTGGTAAGACATGTTGGCCTTGTAAGACTGACATTGTCACTTTTTACAACAATGGCTGTTTACGAGTAAAATAATTTTTTTAACTTTTAATAAAAAAAAAATTCAAGTGTTTTTAAGTCATGTTTATGTAACTGATGCCAACATCAATCTAATAAGGCCAATGTGTCTTACTGGACACTCCATAAACAGCACTCCATATATACCAATCAAAAATGCAAATCAATGAAAATCTTTTCTAAAGCAATTTGAAACACCACACTGTGTAAAACCACGTATTCTGGCCTTGAATCAGCTCTAATTATGTTGTTATTTTAAAAAACCTATGTAACAACAAACCACCCACAGGTTATTTTAGGGATACTATATAGGTTCAGCTGGATTCAAACCCAGTCAGACTGATTAAATTAAATCTCCCGAAGCAACTATGTGGACTGTGGAAGCATGTATTCTGTTTTATAGGATCAATTTCAGTGGCGTGTCTAGACCAGACTCTGATCATGAGCATAATGTATCGCGAGATGTGTCTAAACGCTGTCCGCCTACCTAAATCCGCGGCTGCGCAGTTTCATTTTTAAACTTGTGTGGTGTGTGTCGCTGTGGAAGCCGTGTGGAAGAGAGGGGCACCAAACAAGAAACAATGGCGACAGCGGCGACTGCAGCAGGAGGAACTGGTTCAGGGGGACCAGCAACTAGTCAAAGTGGCTCAGGAACTTCGGTCGGGAGGAAGAAAGATGGAGGGCCTTCTTCAAAATATTGGGAGAATTCGGAAACTGTTAATCAATTGGAGAGTGTGCGCCAATGGATCGGGAAGCACTACAAAAAGGTTGGCCATCCTTTGATGCTAGCTAGTATGCTACCTAACGTTAACCCCCATTGATCGAAAGGCCCGCGCCAGCAAACGGTACTATCACACAATAGAAATTTGTCTTCAGGTACTGCTAGCAAGTTTGTTATGGAAGTTTTGTCCTTGAGCGAACTGGTTTGCTTTTGCATAATCATTGATTCGAAGCGCGAAGTCTAGTAGGTCACATTAGACAAAGTATGTGTGAGACAGGCTTTCTTATTGTGTTTACCAGCTAGCCTGTAAGCTAATGTTTTGACAACGTTAGCTACCTTCACTGGGTTAGCCATTGGGGATGGCTCACAAACTTCAGCTAACGGTTGTGTAGCGTGCTGGCGGGTAACTTAGATGGAAGGAAATGAAATTAAACTTGCTCACTTAGTCAAACCCAAATTACACATGGTCTTTATTGTTGCAAACTATGTTTATTTACAATTGGTAACATGATGAGAAGAAAGTGTTAATGCACTATCTCAGAGAGCAGCATACATTGCTAACAACTGTCTTAGCTGGCCAGCTAACGTTAACATTAGCTGGGAAGCAGGCTAACGCACAGGATAATTTTACAGACGGTTGAGAAAGGTCCTTTTGATATTGCCCTTCTGCAGTCTAAAGTAAGCAATCTGACGTCAGATAATCCACAGATTGTAATCGATACTAATTTCATGTTGATTATTGGTAGGATCAGAAAACAGTAATCTTTGAAAAGTCGTAAGTTGCGTGCTCAGGGGGTGGGTGATTAACGTTAGCTAACGTTAGTTTCCTGAACCGATAATAGCATCTCGATAGCTAACATTTAGTAGTAGAACATGGGTTTGAATGAAATGAACAATCTAAGAACGGATAACACTGGTCTGTGTCATTACTACCAGGTCGAGGTTCAGCGACTTAACACAGGAGAATATTGTCTATTTGGCATGATTTCGATGATCGGAAACGTTATTTTTGAGTATTTACGAGAATCTCCTCGGTTGACCAAACAAAGGCGGTTGTTGACACCAGTGATGGTCACTTGATTAAAGAGGGCGTCCAGAGACTTCAGAGCCGTCTCCGTACCGTGTGTGAAGCGCTTCTGTAGTGAGAGTGTAAACATTGGAGATCCTCTCTCAAAGTCCTCCTCATGGTCAAAAAATATTGCAAAACATTACTGGCATATTTGTATCACCCTCCATTGATTCAGAAACCTTGGAATGATTTAATTATTGAAAGACTCCATTAGTTGAGCTAATTTATGCTCTTCTGTAAATCATTAGTCATTGTTTTTCTTTCTGTGTCTTCACATTTGTTGTGTAGCATGTCCAGACTGACAACCCTTCTAGCAAGTCTCTAGCTGGGCTGGTCATACAGCTGTTGCAGTTCCAGGAGGATGCCTTTGGCCGAAGGGTGAACAACCCAGCACTCACTAAACTGCCTGTGAGTTCCCTTATCCTTACATGTTACAACTTTTTGCAAGCTGTCAAGGCTATAGCCTCGAGACAGACAGAAGTCCCAATGTAAATGTTTTTGTTACTTATACATTTAACTAGTGGAAGAGAATTCTTCATCCTCTAATTATTCTCGTTTTGCTTATCTGTTGTTCATTCAGGCTAAAAGCTTCCTCGACTTCAAGGCGGGAGGTGCCCTGTGTCACATCCTGGGATCTGCCTATAAGTTTAAGAGTGACCAAGGCTGGTGAGTCAGCACTCAAAAGGGAAGACCGAGGGTTGCAGGAGTTTATTTGGTCATAGTTAAAGACAGACTTTCACCCTCTAACCATGCCAAACTTATGTGTACTCACAGGCGTAGGTTTGACCTTCAGAACCCTTCCAGGATGGACAGGAATGTGGAGATGTTCATGAATGTTGAGAAGACTCTTGTCCAGGTAATGACAACTTCCATTGCGTTTTAGGTGCTTGGTCAAAGAAACTGTCCCCACCAAGAGTGAAGAGGGTCACCAAATGAATTGTCATTGTGCTTTCAGAACAACTGCCTGACGCGCCCAATTGTGTATCTTTCGTCTGACCTGGAGCAAAAACAAGCCAGCAAACTGAAGGACATCATCAAAAGGCATCAGGTACAGACATCTACAAACATTCATGTGTGACACATGTGTTGTGTTTCTGAAGATATGTATTGCTTCCTCAAATATAAAGTCTGACACTCTTATCATTGAATATTCTTCAGATACATGTGGATGTGCCACATCATTTGTTGGTTGTATTTCTAAATGTTTGGAATGTGGCCTTGTTCGCAGTGTTGTAGTATGACGGTATTCTTGCACAACTCTATGTGGATTACATGCTGTGCATACTGCAGTATGTGAGCATGTGCAGTGTTTACATAGCTGTGTGTAAAAACCCATGATTGTCTGTGTCCTCTGATGTCACTGCGGCCAAATCATGTTCATTCGCTGCATAATGTTGTTTTACCCTCTTGTTTATTTTTTGTCCCCTTTTTATCTTCTGCTGTGTTTTGTTTAGGGAACTATGACTGAGGAGAAGGCCAAAGCCACCCACATCATTCACCCATCCCCTTCACAGCAGGAGGAAGGTGGGCCTCTCACAAACTTTTTAAATGAGCGGGAATTTAGTCAAACTAGCACTAGTCTCTCTGTTAATAAAACTACATGCTGAACAGCTCAAGCAGTGATGTTGAACACATTGAGGGACAAGCTGTTGAGTGAAATTATGAATTTCCCAAACACTAAACACAGTGCAAGCTGAGCAAGGGGGTTGGCCTGCGCAGTCATCCTGTAGTCATGCCTAATTTACATTTTGTCTGAGGAGGGAATCCTCTCTGCATGTTTTCTTTACATTGCACCAAGGGCAGCTCTGGAGATGTTTGTCTCGGTTGCTTTGTGCATCTCCCTGCATTCATAGCAGCATGGCAAGCGTGGAGGTTTGAGCATGTGTGCGTGAAATGTTTTTCAGATGAGTGGCTGCGTCCTGTTATGCGTAAGGACAAGCAGGTGCTGGTGCACTGGGGCTTCTACCCGGACAGGTGAGATGTGTTCCCATCAGTTCAGGGTTTCTTTTTGCACTTTGGGACTTGTAAGGGATGTTGGGGTGGCCCTGCAGGCATTTAGTATTTGGGTGTGTGATGTGTTTTATCTGATAAACTCCCTGCATAAACATCACGCTTTTTTCATTACAATGGAACAGTGGTTCTGCCTTATTTCCATGAAACAAGCAAATCAAGTCGTGAATTATGTGTAATTTGGTCTTTAATGTATTTTTACAATTTTATGCATGCACATGCAAATCAGAACTGTCATAAAATGAGTGTGTGCATTCCAGAAACCTCATCTTCTGCCTAATAATGGACGTCCATTTCTGATCCTCTGTTTCTTATTTCTGTGTTGTCCCTTATGCCTCATGTTGGACATGTGATGGCGTGAGATGTGGGAAATGCTGGTGTCATTGCACATGACCTTGATGCGTGAACGTTCACCCCCTCTGATTTGTCCATAGCTATGATACCTGGGTGTCCACCAGTGATGTGGACGCGGATGTGGAAGAGCCACCCAGCTCTGAGAAGCCTTGGAGGGTAAGCAGGAATGTTCTCATTACTTTTCAATCTCAAGAGACGCTGCATGAGGTCTTTTCCTCAGATGTCCTTTTTTGACCTCTGCCCCCCCCCCCCGTGGCTCTGTCTATGTCTCTGCGCTTATCCACAGGTGCACGCCAAATGGGTCCTTGACACGGACGCCTTCAATGAGTGGATGAATGAGGAAGACTATGAGGTGGACGAGAACAAGAAACCAGTGAGTTTCCGCCAGCGCATCTTCCCTCGAGAGGAGGAGGTAAGGACAAAAGGAGTGTGTGTGTGTGTGTGTGTGTGTGTTCAGTGAGAACAGTGGCATCTTCTCAGGCAGTCAGCCACTTAGTGCATGCTGCTGATTTGGCTTGATTTGTGTGTGTGTGTGTGTGGTGTGTGTGTGTGTGTGTGTGTGTGTGTGTGTGTGTGGGGTGTTAAAGCCTACACAGATTTGAGTGAGAGTGTGTGTGTGGTGTTGAAAGAGTGAGTGTGTGTGTGTGTGTTTTGTATCTTGAGTGGTTGTGCAGTCATCTTGATTTCACCCATCCTTTCAAGCTCCTCTTTTCCTCCACCTTCAACGGCACCTTGCATCCCCGCATTTTCCTCCTCCTCCTCCTCCTCCTGTCCCCCTCGCTCCCTCCGCCCGATGGTCCGTCCCTCTCTCCCTACCTCCCTGCCACGCGTAGGAGCCGTTCCATCCTCTCATCCTCTCGCTCTTTCTCTCATCCTTCACCCCCACGCTTCTGATCAGTCTTCCCGTACACCTGATCGCAAGGACCGCAAGTCGGTGGCCGGAGGCAAGAAGAGGAGGCGCTCCCCATCCCCGCCCAGCACCCCCGCCGAGTCCCGCAAGAAAGGCGGCAAGAAGGGGTAAGAATCAGCACCTCCACTCATCACATGACCTAGAGCCTGAGGAGATTGGAGAGGTGGAGAGAGGGAGGGAGGGAAAGGATGCCCTTGGATGAATTTGGAGTTAATACACCTCCACTTCCTCAGTGCACCCATAGCAGCGTCTAGGAGCTGAAGGCGAAAAGTAATGAGCAGTTTGTGCTGACAGTCTTGCCTCAGATGTTTGGTATTGTTGCTTATTCCCTCTGCTTGTGTCTGGAAGGAACCCGGGGCTGCACTGGAAGAGGCGTGGACATCGCGACGATGACGAGCAGGACGATGACACCAAGGACATGGATGACCCTTCGCCTGTGCCTGGCATGGAGGAGGTCGTGCTGCCCAAGAACGGTCAGTAGGAAAAGTTTGCCGCCTCAGACAGCTTGGCCCAACTGGCAGTGCCCACTCAAAGGCAGCTCATGGGAATGGTCGGCCAGTCATAGACAACAGGAGGCTCTTTCTGAGTTGTCATTGTTGGCATAAGCAGTTTTGTCATAGTTGGCAAAAGAGGGACAGATGCATGTATGTGTGTGTTTTTATGTGTAGTCTATTAGATGTGGCTTCGTAAGTGGAGAATTGTGGTTCATTAATTGCTAGTGGAAGGAGAGCAACACACATGGCATATTGGTGAGGGACATTTACACAAATGCTGAGCTTTTTTTTTTTAAGAAAAGATCCATTTTCGTCTAGCTTTGAAAATCCACTAATAGGCATAGACAAGCATCAGGTCATTGGCTGCAGGAATGCGTGTCCACAGTGCTCTGTTGTCCTTGCTGCAGGAGTGCTCGTCTAAAAGAGGCTCTTGCTGCCTGGTTTGTGTGAAGAGCGTTCTTCGGTGCTTGAGACGGGCAATCTTTGTGTCTCTGAGGAATCTGCAGACTTTTGTGTTTTGAAGGAGCGTGGTTGGTGTCGATGTAGTAATTGCTTGTTCTATTTTTATCCTGTCCTTCGTCGGCCTCTCTCTCTCTCCCTCCCTCCTTCCCTCACTCACACACACTCGGGGACTCCCTGATTGGGCCCTGCAGTCAACCAGAAGAAAGACAGTGAGAATACACCAGTGAAGGGAGGTACTGTGGCCGATCTGGGTAGGTTCCGCCTGCCTGCCTGTCTTTGATAGTGGGTGTGCCTTGATGTGGAGTGGTCCCAGATGGCCTGTCCTAGCCCTGTCATCATTTGTCAAATAAGTTGCCAGTGTTAGTGCATTAATACCATACTAATGCATTCTTATTTGGACCTTTTCCAGATGAGCAAGAGGATGGCTCTGTGGCGTCTGGTGGCAAGGTAAAAGCACCGACACTCCCTATGACTCATACAGTTACATTTACATCTCAGCACCTCCACAGCATAGGCGTTTTTCAAATGGGCTGAATGCTGTGGGGTTAGAGATGAACACAGCAGGCCCAATGGCACACACCTGTAGGTGCTTTACTATGGCCAGGCAGACAGGGTGGGAGCAGGGAGCAGCGGGTCTGTGTTGGAGTAATGGGATGTTTGAGAAGAGTGTGATCCATTGAGGGCTGATTCATCCTAAGCCGACCCCATGACCCAAGCTGAGCCGTCCGTCTCTTCTTCACAGGACGATGAAGAGCAGGGCAAGGCTGAGGTGAACCGCCTGGTGGACTCCGGCGAAGACAACGTGACAGAACAGACCCACCACATCATCATCCCCAGCTACGCTGCCTGGTTTGACTACAACTGGTGAGGCAGTGGCTCTCACTTTTAAACCGAACAGCAAAAGGAAGGTTGAAATGTGGAGTTCGGGACATTCTAAAATGCTTAACAAAGATGAACACACCTTGAAGGAGACATAGAATAAAAAAGCATTTTGGCTTTGATGAATTAGAAGAGGTTGTGCATGACCAGAGAGCTATCATGAACATGAGGCATGGTTGTGTCCTCCATCATAAGAAAATTCTGTACTTAGAAATTGCCACTAAAGCATCGGCGAATTAGAACAAAGCCTACATGTGATGTCAAATATCACAAAGCAATTGTAGTTTAATTGTGGTTTGCCATTTAGTTAAAAAGACCATTTCAATACCCAGCCTAAATATGAGGTTTTAATTGGGCTTGTAAAATTGCATTTGAGATTATTTTTGATAAATGAAGTTGATTAATATTCTATTCTTAAGTCAGAGAGCAAGGTACAGTACCCCATTTATCTATTCTATGTCCTCTTGAATGTCTCAAAATGGTGAGCAATTATCCAATTAGTCATGGACATAATCTCTCACATGCTCACTCTTACCTCCACATGTCAAGACTGAAGCCCTAATGTTAGAGGAGTTATTTCCTCTCCTCAGGCACCCATTAGTGCTTAATAAAAAGTTAATTTTTAACTTAACTAATGTAACTTAATGTCCTGAAACAGCCATCAATCACCACCAGATTTCTCTTGAACATCAGTAGCCATGCCCTCTGTCACGTCTCCAAAAATCAGAATTGAGATATCTACGCCATAATGAAAAAGCCTAAAGTGACCAATAGTCCCAAAATTAAGACCAAGGTATTGCAAGGTGTTGGTGCTCCATAAGAAATCTGGTGATTATTGATTTCTAGTCAGGTGAAGCTTTTTCGATGAATAAAACCATGATGTGTTTGGGGGTATGTTGCCATGATGCAGTGGTGGGTGTGGCCTAACTGCGCCCTGCCTTCCTTCCGCAGCATCCATGAGATTGAACGAAGGGCTCTGCCGGAGTTCTTCAATGGCAAGAACCGGTCCAAAACCCCAGAGATGTGAGTGCCACACACACACACACACACACACACACAATCAGGTGTCTGTTACATGCTTCATTATTGGTGATGAGCTGTTGTCCAGATGGACATTTACGTTTGGTTAGCTGAGCTTTCCTACCTCTGACTGTGTGATTACACATCCTGTCTCCGACACCAGAGCCAACTCTAACCCCCCTCCCCCCCACTGTCCTGTGTCCTTCAGATACCTGGCGTACCGTAACTTCATGATTGACACCTACCGCCTGAACCCACAGGAGTACCTCACCTCCACCTCCTGCCGTCGCAACCTCACTGGAGACGTCTGTGCCGTCATGAGGTAAGCTGGAGGACTGGATGGGCAGTAGACCTGAGGTTTTGGGGGAATAGAGTCTGAAGACAGTTTGTGCGTGCGTGCGTGCATGTGTGTTTTGTCCTGTCCTGTCTTGAAGCTCATTCCTGTGGTTGATTCAGAGCTCATAATTATTAATATTGGTCCCCTTCTCTGGTGCCATTTTTTGTCCCAAAGACTTGGTTGATTCTAAGTGTAGATAACAGAGTGTGTTAAAGTCTGGTAATGGTGTACGGTCCCTTTGGACCAAAACATCATCTTTGAAGGGTTTAGTCTCTCTGTTGGTTGAATGAAAGTGCTATGAATGCAAACCACATGACTACATCAGATTGGTCCAGTGCATCAAAAACCATGTCCAAATTAACGCTACATCTGATTGGTTGATTCAGGGTCCATGCCTTCCTGGAGCAGTGGGGACTGATTAACTACCAGGTGGATGCAGAGAGCCGGCCCCTGCCCATGGGTCCACCCCCAACCCCCCACTTCAATGTGCTGGCGGACACCCCCTCAGGCTTGGTTCCTCTGCACCACCGCCCCCCGCAGGTGAGCACTGAGAGTGCAGCTTCTGTATGCTCCCCGAAGAGCTGAGGAAAACTGCCTTTGTGTGTGTGTGTGTGTCTAACCATAGCACCAGGGCTCCCGTACCTTTGTGTGTATGTAATTTGCACACTGCACTAAAAGGGACCTTGATGTTGGGAAATCTTTTTATTTCTTGTAAATGTGCAGCCATATGACACATTGTGTGTGTGTGTGTGTGTGTGTGTGTGTGTGTGTGCGCGTTGGCACGTACATAGGTTCCATCCGCCCAGCAGATGCTGAACTTCCCAGACAAGCCTAAAGACAAGCCAACTGACCTGCAGAACTTTGGCCTGCGGACAGACATGTACTCCAAGAAGAACGCCAAGGTGAGAGTCCAGAGTTTGAGCTTCAGAAACCAGATCACTGATGTCAAAAGTCTCCTTTGGTCATCAGAAATAATGCTTGTGTCTTTGGTCTCCTTTGGTCATCAGAAATAATGCTTGTGTCTTTGGTCTCCTTTGGTCATCAGAAATAATGCTTGTGTCTTTGGTCTCCTTTGGTCATCAGAAATAATGCTTGTGTCTTTGGTCTCCTGTTTGTGTCTTTGGTTTTGACCCTCTAGCCAAGCAAGCTGGCAGGGAGTGGACTGAACAGGAGACCCTGCTCCTGCTTGAGGTGAGTCCATTCTACTGTTCTAATCCAACACACACACACAATGCAGACACACCACACACACAGACACCCTGGCCAGGGGAGGCAGGACACACTGTTGCTGACTCTGGCCTTGTGGCTTCAGTAAAGTTGTTTACCTCTCCCCTGAGGATGTGAGCATTTGACTCCTGGTCTTTGGTGATTTGCGTTACGCATATCACTTTCTTACATTCTCCTCCTTTTTCTTTCTTTCATCCCTCCTTTTCACTGATTTCTCTCTCTTTACGCCTTTCTGGTTTTCTGTTATTCTTTTATTCTTTCTTTCGTTTGCACCTTCGGTCTCTTTCTCCACCACCCTGTCAGGCTCTGGAGATGTACAAGGACGACTGGAACAAGGTGTCTGAGCACGTGGGCAGTCGCACCCAGGACGAGTGCATCCTGCACTTCCTGCGGCTGCCCATCGAGGACCCCTACCTGGAGAGCACAGAGGCCACTATGGGGCCGCTGGCCTACCAGCCAGTGCCCTTCAGCCAATCAGGGAACCCCGTCATGAGCACCGTCGCCTTCCTGGCCTCCGTGGTCGACCCTCGTGTGGCCGCTGCCGCTGCTAGGGCTGCCCTGGGTAAGTGTGTGTGTGGAGATTAAGTCAAGTTTATATAGCAGATTTAATACTACAGTTGATCCAAATTGCTTTCAAATAACAAAACAATAGTAATTATAAAATATTAGATAATGATGAGAAACTGAAGTGAAATAAAATAACAATAAAAAGATAATCAGTATCAGATAATCTGTATTCTATTTATGTGTATTCCACATATGTATTCTATATATGTATATGTAAAGGTGTGTTAAATCGGTTTTGGCTGTAGATTTGTCTGTGTATTACTGTGTGTATTCAAGTCATTGCTAATCCAGTACCAATCTGGCGTTAACTCCATATCTCTCTGCTGTCTGCTCCTTTATCTCTCTATTCTCTCTCTCTCCCCCTCTTTTCCCTCTCCTCATCTCTCTCCACCCCACCCTTGCACTGGATCTCCTGACCCCCCCCCCCACACACACACACACACACACACTTGGATCTCCTGTTTCTCCACCCCCCTCCTGCCTGCATCACTCTCCTGTCTCTCTGCAGAGGAGTTCTCCCGAGTGCGTGAGGAGGTGCCTGCTGAGCTGGTGGAGGCCCACGTGAAGAAGGTGCAGGAGGCGGCTCGTAACACGGGCAAGGTGGACCCCTCTTTTGGCCTGGAGAGCAGCGGCATCGCCGGCACGGCCCCCGAGGAGCCTGAGAAGCCAGGTAACACACACACACACACACACTTATAATATCAATATACACACACTAATACATTACACCCTATGACTGAATTCCACTCACCTAGTGCAAAGGTGGCAGCAGCTGTCTGAAAGCAGCTTATTGTTGCTCTGATCAGCAGTAGCTCTGCTGTCCAACAGGGGGCAGCAGCTGAACAGTGTTCATCCTAGCATCAGCTGCTGAGGTGATGGGGAGATGGGGAGTCATGGGTAGAGGCTGCAGCCACATCAGTCTGTCTGCTGGTTAGCAGGTCCGCTGTTTCCCCCGCCAGTATTACATGCACCAGTTAAGCTTTTCCTTCTGGTTGCTGGATCTGGAATTTAATTCCTTATTTCTCATATCAAACACTGTAATGCAGGCAGGATGAATTGGGATGGAGGGGCAGATGGTGTTGCAGGTTGCTTATGGATGTTAGGGCTCTATCAGAAGCCTCCTCCTGACAAACCTGTTGAAGCCATGCCTCTTTGATTGCTCCTCTGCTATCCTGACCTCCTCACAGCTCCCCTCCATCTTCTGACCCGATGAGGGAGGGATTGAGAGGACACACTGAGAAGATGTCTACTTGAGGCTGTCCAAGTGCCATTAGCTACACTTCATCTCTGACTGATGCTGTGTGTGTCATCTGGCCAGAGAGGGGCAACAGAGAGGCACAAATAACTGTGTGGTGTGTGTGTGTGGTGTGTGAGAGAGAGAGAGTGTGAGAGAGGGAGACGTTGGCTGTCGTGGCAACGCAGAGATTAGTGCAGCAGCAGCAGATGGGGGAGGGGGCGGGCGGCTGGGCAGCTGAAAGTGGGTCAGTCGAGTGTGAGCTCAGTGTGCCACACTGCAGGCTCTCAGAGTAGACACACTGCCGCTCAATACACACACACACACACACACACACACAAGCCCACACACAAACACACTTGGTTTTGCTCAAAACAAATATGCACATGCATAACAGAAGTTGTACACACGGTCACTCTGCAGGGAACTGCTAAAACACACACACGCACACACACACACACACACACAGCTTTTTATATTGACAGATATTCATAAACACACTCACACAAAGCCTCTGAGCCAAAAAGCTCTGAACTTTCACTTCTTTGGTTCAAAGGTTAATGTAGTCAGCTGCCAAAGCTTGATGGCTTTGACATTTTGAGGGTCCAATGCTCGCTCTCTCTTTCACACACACACACACACCACACACACCACACACACACACACACCGCTGCTTTGCCCCCCCATGCCCGTGAACATCACACCATAGCTGCCATCATTCCCCAGGGTTGTCACCATGCTGACATGACTTGGGCTGATGTCTAGACCGACTCACTCACACACTCAGGACAGTCCTTTCCAAACTGCAGCTGCTACAGAGCTGTGTTGGGCAATCAAAAGACATCTGGCCTTGCATTTCTCTCTTTCTGTGAAGTGTTGCCTTTGTATTGGATTCTTTGTCCACCCTCAGAACAGCGAATCAACGTCATCCTCTTGTCATTTAAACAACATTTTGATACAACTCACCACTTCAGTGTACGCCGCCCTTGTCCAGAGGACATCTTTAGTGTGACTTAAACTCACACACATTCCATCCTGATCCTCTGATTCCTCATGCCTTTTATCACCATGACTCCTGTGTTGCTTCCCTCTCAGAAGAGAAGGGTACTTTCTGTGGCCTCATGTAACAGCTGCATGCGTATACAAAAAGGGTGTCGCACCTTTAACAGCTGGAGGCCTGCCGGGTGTGCTGGTTCCAGAAGTAATCCAACCGTTCAGTCAAAGGAGAACTTCCACACCACCAACAGCTGCACGGCCACATTGGACTAGAAGCACACATGTACCATCAGCATTACTTTGGACTGGAAGCACACATGTACCATCAGCTTTACTTTGGACTGGAAGCACACATGTACCATCTGCATTACTTTGGACTAGAAGCACACATGTACCATCAGCTTTACTTTGGACTGGAAGCACACATGTACCATCAGCTTTACTTTGGACTGGAAGCACACATGTACCATCAGCTTTACTTTGGACTGGAAGCACACATGTACCATCTGCATTACTTTGGACTAGAAGCACACATGTACCATCAGCTTTACTTTGGACTGGAAGCACACATGTACCATCTGCATTACTTTTCCGATCTCTCTTAAGGCAGCTGGTTTTCCCTGTCTCACCAGCGTGTTTGAGTGCCAGAACCATCATCATAAAGCTGAATTGAGTCACATCATACAAGTCTGAATGGGTGCATTTATACATTTATATCCCCGTTAACTTGGTCCACTTTAGATCTGTTCTATAGGGGCACTGGGAAACATAAGGTGCATAACAGGATCATGAATAGCAGCTACCAACCTCTATATCCCTTCGCCACTCATTCACAGATTCATTTCTGTCTCTGTCTGTCTGTCTCTCTTTCTTTTTTTCTCTCTCTCTCTGTCTCTCTCTCCATCTCTCTCTCTCTTTCTTTCTTTCTCTCTCTCTAATCTGAGCCCGTCCTGTGTTCGAGACACCCTGTCCCCTCCTCCTGTGCTGTGGAACAGAGCGGAGCAGGCGTGTTAAATATGGGAGCACTCTGTGCCGGGTCACTTCACACTTCCGCTCAGCCTCCAGCCTTGCTCGTCAGAGCAGTTTATCACTGTGAGGCCACACGGTTTTACCCCAGCTCGTAGATCCTCTCTGGCCCGGCCGAACATGAATCTCACACACACACACACACACACACACACACACACACAGAGCGCGTTCTCCCGTGGTGTCCTCCAGTTCAGTGTTTGGAGTACCTCTCTGCCAGGGCTGCAATGTTGGGGAAGCATATTGACTGGCCGTTAAGTAAACTATCCCCGCGGGTGTGTTTCGGCTCGCTGGGTGTGTTTTAGTGTCGGTCTAATGCGTGGTGCACTTTATGAAACGGTGAAAACAGCATTAACCTGCATCAGCTCACTCACTCATCACCCCTACCCCCACCCCCCACCTTCATCCCTGTTAGCTTTCACTCCTGTTCTGTTCTCTTTGTTCTGAGTGCATCCCTCTTGCCTTCTGTTGCAGATGGCAGCGAGACTGAGAAAATGGAAACGGAATCTTCAGACTCCCAGCAGGCCGACAAGGTGAGCGTCCGCTGACTGGCCACTTCATGGAGGTCAGAGGTCGCAAAGATGGTCTCATTCTGGGCATCTCTCTCCCTCAGCTCCTTCTGATCATACGCAATCTCACATCTGATTTATTTATTTATGTTACACCATTGTGATATTGTAAAATGCAAATCTATGGTTTGGCAAAGATTGAATTAGCCTGAGTTAATTCAATCTCTCTTGAATTAGCCTGAGTTATTGACGGAACTCTGACCAAGTTATAAATGTTAAAGTTTCTATATATTACATATTTCTCCTGAAGACACAATCTATGTTTACACGTGTGTGTGTGTGTGTGTATATGCATGTTTGTGTATGTTTAGTAAAAAAGAAGAGCTAGACCGCAGATGAACTTTGCTCTCAGTAATACTTAAGAAACTCCATAGGCAGAGCCACCAGGGGCCAGTTCAGAAACAGAAGCGTATTTCTGAGAAGCTTGAATAAATTGGAGAGAGCCTTTGGAATTCACAGTGTCAGAATTTTTATCCCCCATACAGTGAGCTGTTTCATTTTCAACTTGAGGACTTTGTGGCCTGTATGTGTCTCATGTCTCACTGGTTTTCTTCTGGTCTCTGGGGTCCCAGGCGGAGTCCAAAGAGGAGGCCGATAAGCCCAGCGAGTCGTCGGAGCGCCCAGCAGAGGCAGAGAAGCTGAAGACGGAGGCAGCGGAGGTGGCTGAGCGAGAGGAGGAGGAGAGTGACGGAGGAGAGGAGAAAAACAGAGGTAAGGAGCCTCATCCACAGACAGACAAGCTGGGAGTAGAGGCAGTCAGTCATTTTTTGGTGCTTTTGGAAAGAGCTTGGCCTGTGCCTTGCTCCATAACATAGCAGATTTAGGATGTCCCCCAACCAAAGATCTGATTGACCTGAGATGGGACTGGTCTCAGTGACCTGCACCCCCTCCAGTACTGTTTGGGGACCAGCAGCTGGAGAAGAGGTGGCAGGACGGGGATAAACCAATTAGAAACTTCTATTTGTTCAAAGCACCTCAGCACTGACAGTGTTGCTTGTAAAAAGACCATATTGAATGATGTGGTGAATATCTCTTGCATCCAAAAAAGAGCACAGTGATGATGTGATGAATGCTTGTTAGCGACAGAGAAAGACAAGGAGGAGGCGATGGAGACCTCTGAGGATGGGAAGGAGGGAGAGGAGGAGCAGGACGAGGCCCGGAAGAAGAAGGTGGAGCTGGACATGGGAGAAGGAAACATCGCCACGGCCGCCGCCGCCGCTCTCGCCTCCGCCGCCACCAAAGCCAAGGTAGAGGAGAGAGGGAACGAGGGATAGAAGAGTACAGTGATTAGAGAGAGGGAACGAGGGATAGAAGAGTAGAGTGATTAGAGAGAGGGAACGAGGGACAGAAGAGTAGAGTGACTGGAAAGAGGGAACGAGGGATAGAAGAGTAAAGTGATTGGAGGAGAGAGGGAACAAGGTATGGAAGAGTAGTTATTGGAGGAGAGAGGGAACGAGGGGTAGAAGAGTAAAGTGATTGGAGGAGAGAGGGAACGAGGGTTAGAAGAGTAAAGTTATTGGAACAGAAGAGGGAATGATGGACAGAAGAATTTAAACAAAGAAAATCAAAAGAGAAATGGAGAATACTGCATAATACTACATAATATTGTATAGATTGCATGAAGACATATGGGCTTGCAGAGGCTGGTCCAAGTCAAATAACTTTCCCTACTCTATCACCTCCCCTCTCCTCCTCTCCTCTCCTCTCCACTCCTCTCCGCTCCTCTCCCCCTCCCATCCCATCCCCTGTAGCACCTGGCCGCTGTGGAGGAGCGTAAGATCAAGTCTCTGGTGGCCCTGCTGGTGGAGACGCAGATGAAGAAACTGGAGATCAAACTCCGACACTTTGAGGAGCTGGAGACCATCATGGACCGCGAGAAAGAAGCAGTAAGCGCTCACATATATACACACACACACACACACACACACACACACACACACCACACACCACACACACACACACACCACACACACACACACACCCAGCTCACACCCTTTTACTAATATGCGCATCATTCATGTTGATCAAAGCATGTCTCTCCTTTTTAAACCATGAGCTAAATGCCATTTCTATTATTCAAAAGATGACTTGGCTTTGCTAACCATGTAGCCAGTGTTGAAACACCATCTTTATCATGGAATGGAACACAGAATTTTCTTCCTACAGCTAGTTGGTCTTCTCTCTCTGCGCCATAGAGTGAGGTCTTGAGTCAAACCAACGCATGCAAGGCTTCGTTAAAGCGTAGCTCATTTCCCGGAGCTAGTTGGTTAAGCCACACTGAGGTTCAGGTTAGACTTTATTGCCCATTAAGTGTGTGTCTGCAGTCTAATAGTGACAGACAGACAGAAAGCCATAAAATGCACTCTGGCTGCAGCTGTGTTTGCAGATCAAATTACTCGTGTCACTGTCTGCTTCACCAAATAGCAACATCTCAAAAAGTAGTCTGTGACTTATCTTTTCACAAGTGCTGCTTAAGCAGTGCCTAACCCAGCACACACACACACACACACACACACACACACACACACACACACACACACACACACACACAAAGCCCTCACCAGAAAATCTCCTTGTAACACCAAAACTGTTCCATGTTCACATTTTCAGAGAAGCCGTGGCTTGAATTGAAGGGTGTGTGTGGTGAACTCACTGACCTCTGAGGCTGGGACAGAGATGCAGAGATGTGTGTCAGCTTGCAGATAGTAACCCAGTTCTTCAGCTGTAAATGGTGCATGAAGAGTCAGGCTTTATATAACCCTGTTTATTCCCTTCCTCTTTGCCTCCTGTTATTTCTTAGCTTCCCAGTGCTGCTTTTTTTTCTTTAAATGATTTAACGTGACTGCTCCATCAGCCATCTGCTTATCTTGCCAACACACACACACTCAGATGTACTGTATGGATACATATTCACCCCCCCCCCCTCTCATATTTACTGCATACTTAAATTCAGATACTCTAATTAATAAAACACACACAAACACACACACACACACACACACGCATGGTTGAAATGACCCCAGGGGGTAAAGTGTCCCCTTTGTGACCTTGGCTCTGGTCTGCAAGCAGAAATGGCCCTCTCCAAATGGCACATGTAACAGCTTTGGGTCTTTTGTCCCCTTTAAGTCTTGCACAGCAACACCTCAGACTAACAGGCTTAAAGTCGCTCATCATAGTTCCTGTGCTCGGCTGCAGAACGGCTGATCATTGATTGTTGCTCTTCCTCACTGAGCGTCATTGGCATGTTAAAAGTGCATGTCTGATCTGTCTAGAATTGTTCTCAAGTCTAATTTGTCTGACTGAAGAAGAGGTCGGCAGGGTTGTCTTGTTGTCTACGTGCCTCACATATCTACAGGTGTATGTGACCCACACTCTGACATCTCTCTCTCTTTCTCTTTCTCTCTCTCTTTCTCTTTCTCTCTCTCTCTCTCCCTCTCTCTCTCTCTGTCTCTCTCCCTCTCTCTCTCTCTCTCTCTCTCTCTCTCTCTCTCTCTGTCTCTCAGCTGGAGCTCCAGCGGCAGCAGCTGCTGACAGAGCGTCAGGCGTTCCACATGGAGCAGCTGAAGTACGCTGAGATGAAGGCCCGCCAGCAGATGGAGCAGCAGCAGGCGGCGGCGGCCGCCGCAGCCCAGAACGCGGCCGCCGCCGCCGCAGGGGGCCACCACGGGGGGCCGCCTCCGCACGCGGGGCCCCACGGACCCCACGGGCCCCCTGCCCCGCCGCCCCCCCACGGACCCATGCCGGGCATGCACCCGGGCCACCCCGGACATCCCGCCGGCCCCGCAGGGCACCCGGGCCCTGGCTTCCCACCGATGCACCACCCGATGGGACCACACCACCCAACTCAGACAGGTGAACACCCTCAAAATGAGGAGACAGCCCTGCGTGTGTGTGTGTGTGTGTTTGTGTGTGAGAGAGGGAGAGAGAGAGAGAGTGTGAGTGTGGGGACAGGAGTGTGAGCGTAGAGTGTGAGCGTGTGTGTGTGTTTGTGTATACAGGGAAGAGAGTAGTGGTGTAAAATGGACTGTATCGGGGATGGATATTACAGCATGTATGACTTAATGTCCACAAGTTGAGTTGGAGGTGCCTGTGTCCATGGGGCTCAGTGTGGGCATGTGCTGTGCAGATCGGACTCGGGCACGAGCAGCTTTGCTGTGCCCTTTTAACACCATGTGCTATATAATGAATGAGAGCTCTGTCCCCAGACTCCTGTGTTTAATTCTGTGTGTGTGTGTGTGTGTGTGTGTGTGTGGTCATGTTCATGCATGCGTGTGTCCTCCTCAAGTGGGGCACTGAGACGTATTCGCTCAGCTTGTGACCATATATGGAAGTGTTCAGCCATTGGCTGTAGCTCCACCCATGACTTCAACCTTTAACACCTGTGAAGCCTCCTCGCGTTTTCATTGGCCCATTTTTGCACTCTCCTTTTGTACAGGACCAATGGGAGGCCCAGGGCAGCCGATGCCTGGCCGCATGATGCCCGGCCCACCGCCTGGCGGGCCCCCACAGGCCAGCATGCCCCCCATGATGGGCCCCCGACACCCCGGAGCCCCCAACGGCATGTGTAAGAACCCTTCATCGTCACCACCATCATCATCGTTAGCATTGTGCTATGCATGAGCATTTTGCTTAAGGAGGGGCTACATCTCCATAGCCTGATGCCAGTGTTGAAGCCTTCCAAGCAAGGCTCTTAACATTACTGGATGTGTGTGTGTGTGTGTATGTGAGATAGTTATTGCCTTTGTGTTATAAGACTAATGTGTGTATGTGCGTGTGTGTGTATGTGAGACAGTTATTGCCTTTGTGTTATAAGGCTAATGTGTGTGTGTGTGTGTGTGAGACAGTTATTGCCTTTGTGTTATAAGACCTGTATGTGTGTGCGTGTGTGTGTATGTGAGACAGTTATTGCCTTTGTGTTATAAGACTAATGTGTGTGTGTGTGTGGTGGTGTTTGTTGGGGAATGTGTGTGTGTCTTAAGTTCATTTCAGTGGGTAAATATGAGTTTGGGTTGTGATGCTTTATGTTGCTGTCTTGTCCCCTCAGACCCCGGACCTCCTCCTGGGCAGCATGATGGGATGACTCCAGCCCCGTAGGACCTCCTGTGCCACCCCGCGTCGCCGAAAACTAAACACACACACACACACACACATACAAATACGCAAAGAGTTTCTGGTCCTTTTTAGAGCCTCTTGTTTAGAAAGCGAAAGCTGCCCCCCCCCCCACTCCCACCCTTTGCTTACACTGAACCCTCTGGACAGACAGACTCCTGTCTCTGCTGACTCCCTTGCTGGTGGCTGGGTCCTCTCTAACAAAGTCTCTCTCCCCCTCTCTGGGCCCTATGCCCACACACACACACACACACACACACACTCACGCTTATTAGCTCAGGGCACATGGACAAGGGTGCCATGTTCCTTCCCCTCTGCTGTCCAGCTCAGCAATAGCACTGGTCCCCCCTCCCCTCCCCTCCCAGTCTCTGTATGTAGTAAGGCTCTGGTTGGTGCTAGTCGTAGCGCCCCCTGCTGTTAAATAGCCATCCCGAGGGCCCGTGAGAGCAGAGGGGGCCACTGGCTGGCGGTGGGCTCCTCCCTTGTAATGTGACGGACCGTATGTGTATATTGTGGTGTTCTGCATAAGCTAAGTTCACACTGGGGATACTGAGAGGAGTTTGGACTGGTGGTAGTAGTACTGGTGGGGGGGGCACTCTCTCTCTCTCTCTCTCTCTCTCTCTCGCTGTCTCTCTCTCTCTCTTGCATGCTGGAGTGTGTGTGTGTGTGTGTGTGTGTGTGTGTGTGTGTGTGTGTGTGTGTGTGTGTGTGTGTGTGTGTGTGTGTGTGTGTGTGTGTGTGTGCATGTGCGTATGTGCGTCTGCGCTCTCTCTCTCTCTCTCTCTGGCTGCCCCCCTTGTTGCTGTTAGTCCCGTGAAGCTAAGACTTACACTGTAGCTGAAGAGCCTGCAGTCCTGCTAGTGGCTCCTCTGCTCCTGTCCTGTCCAAAGCCCCGGGGCGGCCAACCCACTAGATCCATTGAGTGCCCAGTGAGGTGGAGTCATCAGTGTGTGTTAGAGTAGCGCGTGGAAGTGTGTGTGTGTGTTTGGTGTTACTGTAAATGGGGAAGTTATTTGCGTCTGTGACCAAACATGGATGTGTATATACACACACACACACACACACCAAAGGGTAACCTGTCCTAATACATTCTCTTTCACACACACACACACACACACACACACAAAATTGTGCTCTTCGCTCCCCTGACCTGCTGTGTATCTGGGAATCTACCTCTCCTGGCCGTAGCTCTGGCGTGCTCTGCGCCTGGCCCTGGTGTCTGTCTGTGTGTGTGTGTGTGTGTGTATGTGTGTGTTTGGCAACAATGCTGTTTTCTTTTACTGGACATGGAGGGCATGGGTCTGTGTTGATGGCCTCCTGCCCAGCCACACACACACACAAATGCACACTCGCACTCAGTCCCAAAACACACACTTAAATGCAAGCGAATACACACTCACACTTCACACTCTGTCTTTAAAGAGCTCGGCCTGGTGTCACACTAAAGGTTTGGAGGATCTCTGCTTTGTAGATGTACTGTAGTTGGCCCCTCGCGCTCCTCCCATAGGTGCTGAAGACGTAGCTGCCCCTGCCTCGCTCTACCTCTCACTGTACTACCTCTCTCGCTTCTGTCTCTCACTACCTCTCTTCCTCTTACTCTCTCTCTTTCTCTCACTCTGTCTCCACACTTTTTCCTCTTTCTTTCTGTTTAGTTTGTAGTCCCCCCCCCCCCCGCAAATGCACTAGTTTGTTCTGTCTCTCTCTCTCTCTCTCTCCGTGTGCCCAAGTGTCTGCTGCAGAACTGCTGTGTGGAGGCTTCCTGCCCTCTAAATCCTCAGGTGTACCAATTCTCCCTTTTCACACACACACACACACACGCTTGTTCACACACAAACACACACACACGTGCTTGTTCACACTCTCTCGCGCACGCAGTGCACATGCGAGCTCCTCACACAATACGTGCGAGCCTACAACACGCCACGCTCATGTGCAAACACACTGGCTGTCCAGGCTGTTAGAAATACAAGAGACTGGAACCAAAACTCCTGACGCGTTTCCCCTTCTGACCTTTTCCCCAGTTCCCCACATATATATCTTTTATGGCTCCTTTTTATTTTATGGTAATGTATTTTTAAGAAAATAAAGTTTGTGTAGACTGTTATCTTTGTTCCTTGAGGTTTGTAGTTTGTTTTGTTTGGCTGTGTTTTCCTCATCTGAACAGGCACATTGGTACTGAGACCTGATCACTGTTTAAATAAAATTTTGTTTTTTGTTTTTTAAGTTCTGCTAGCATCTCTCTGTGTCTCCAAAGTATGCAGCCAAAGTCTCATTTAGCATCGACCGCGTTGCAATCAATGAAATTCACATTAGCAAACTCCGTGACAGTCCAACCAGTCGTTGTTTTAAGCCCTCTTAGTGACACTGGTCCCTGTTTTGTATTATTTAATCAAACACATTGTGGAGACTATTAGTATACAAACTAGTACACCACCCCATACACTTACACATATGTTTATACATCTGCAAATAGATTCATACACCTACAAATAGGTTTATACACCTACATATATATTTATACACCTACACATATATTTATCTAAGATAAGAAGCAGCTGTTTGATAGACTTCAGCAGGTCACATGACTTTGCCTCCCCCCTCAACTAAGTCAAAAATAAATAGAAATCATAAAAGCATCTCCATAATTTTATAAGCCTTAATCCCAACAGCGTAATCCAGCACGTGGAGTGGGGATGACCTGCGACGGTCAACTAGAGGGGGGTGGCTGGGTCTGCCTGCCTGTGGAGAGACGGATTAGTTTGGTGTTTCCCACTCTCACAGTGCGCCCTCACATCAATCAACAGTAAAGCAGTCTGTATTTCAGGGATCTAATCAGCTCAGGTGCAGCCAACACCAAACATGTTCTGTAAAAAAAAAAAAAGTCAATAATTTGGCGATATACTTTCATAAATACTTTGTAGGTGAAGTAGCCCTCCAAATGTTACATGAAAATGTTATGTGACCATGATGAGAGCTGCAGAATTATATTTTGTGTACTTGTGGAAGAAAGGTGTGAAGTGCCATGCCACGTTATTGGTCCATTGCCTTCTTTTCTGGCACCGTGTGAGGCGTGTCTATATTTAGCATGACGTGTGAGAAGCACTTTTGTTTATCCTCCACTGTCTGTCTGGTTGGCGCGGTGTTGTGGCTTAGATGTCGAGACCATCTGGAAAGGCATGATTTGCTTCTCCTCACAAAGAACAAGACACAAGGTTTGAGTCACCCAAAATATACACAGCAGTCTGATGGCAAAATAATTACCCCTGGCTCATTTAATATTGATTCTGATAGAGTTATAAAGATATAATGACATGGAATCATTAGTGGTTCCAGTATTTTCTGTGGATATTAAGTTAATATTAATTTATTTACCCTATCAAGTGAGTCACTGAAATGTTTGTCATAGTGTTTAACCTTTGATATGTTAACTCATGACGAGTTAACATTGAATGCACACTAAGCAGCTAGATAGTCATGTGTGAGGTGCACTGTACATTCCAAGGTAGTAAGAGTTGTGTGTGTAGCTTATCATCAGTGTGTGTTGTGAGCGCATCTCAGATCCAGGTGCTTGATTTCACCAGTGTGTGTTTATGATCTGGCCCAGTGTTTATGACAGAGCCGTTTGTCATTGGCCTTACTCTCCATCTGGATGGTGGTGAAGTGCCTTTGTTTTGAGCGGAGTGCTCAGGCAGGCACACCAGATGTGAGACTGCCAGCCAGCGCACTAATGAGTCATGCTTAGCCTTCTAGCTCGGGGCTAATGGGACATTGAGAGAGCCTGACCTCCACACGCAGGGAAAGATAGTGAAAGCTTAGAAAGACAGAAAGAGAGAGAGAGGTCAGGTCTGGTTCTATTTGTACTCTTTCACTACCTCTCTTTCTATGTGTCTCTCATGCAATTGTTCTGCAGCTACGAGGAGCTTTCTGGTGTAAAGGCGGAGAGAGAGAGAGAGAGAGAGAGAGAGAGAGGTTTGCTTTCTGGTGGAATGGCAGCTGAGAGTTTGATCACCACACAAGTGGCTTCATAATTAACACACTGCACTCCCCCCCTCCTCCTGCATCTTCTTTTCCTTCTCCTTCCCTCTCCCTCCACCCCCTCCTCTCCTCATCCTCCTCCCTCAGCTGTGCTGATTCTGCCACCCAGGATGAGCTCACAGCACCACAACTCAAGCGTGTGTGCCCCACCCCTCCCCCCACACACACACACACTCCTGCACAGCCATTCTTCCCTCTCTGCATCCCCCATCCCCTGCCCCCTCCCGCTCTTCTTCCTCCTCTCTCCCTCTCTCCCTCTCTCCCTCTCTCCTCGCTCTCGCCATGTCACTTCTATCTACCCATCTTTTTTATTTGTTCTCTTTGGGGACTGACTGCCATGGTGCTGCTTTCTTTTACCTCTGCTTCCTCTTCTCTCTCTCTCTCTCTCTCTCTCTGTGACAGCCCCCACCCTCACCCAGACACACACACACACACACACACACTTTTTGCCTCATCCCATGTCTTCTCTTTCTCTCCCCCTTCCCTCTCTCTTCTTCCCTTGTTTCCCTGTGGCTGTTGATCCAGTGATCTGAGCATGTGACAGTGCAACACGCAAAGTGACACAGGAATCAGAAAATCTCAAACAATGGTGCCACAACACACACTACAGTCTCTGCGGAGCTGTTTCTCTCTCTCTGTGTGTGTGTGTGTTTGCGTGTGCGTGTGTGTGCACTCCCTGATCTTAAGGCAGATGACTTGGTTGCTCCCACACAGAGGAGGCCAATGTTTTAGCTTGGAAGTCCAGCAAGATGGGCTCCCCACCATGGCCTGGAAGACTAGGAGAGAGTAAGAGAAGAGGGAGTGAGAGAGAGAGAGAAGAGGGAGAGAGAGAGTAAGATAAGAGAGTGAGAGAGGGAGAGTAAGAGAAGAGGGAGAGTAAGAGAAGAAGGAGAGAGAGTAAGATAAGAGAAAAAGAGTAAGAGATAGGGAAAGTAAGAGAAGAAGGAGAGAGAGAAAGTAAGAGAAGAGAGAGAGTAAGAGAAGAGAAGAGGGAGAGAGAAGAAGAAGAGGTGTTTGGTGAGTAATGACTGTGCATGTTGTAGATCCACCATCCTTTCTCATTTATTGGTGGGGATTGCTGAGACAACATTCACTTGTCAGTTTCTGTTGCAAAGGGCTTAGGAATGTCAGCTGGCCTTCACATATTTATAGTTTAAATCTTGTCAATCATTTCAGACATGACACTGATGACAATGTTCATGTTCACTGCACTCACATCAGCTTCATGTTACCCAAAAAAGAAAAGAATCTTCAGGGAGCCTTCAGTACAGCCCCTCTAACACCTCACAAACACTATGTGGTGAGGACTGTGGATTCCAGGTAAATGTGTTTGCGAGGAGAGTTTGCAGTTTGGTCCCTGGTGGGCATAAAAAAACAGAATTATAAAAATAAATCACACAAACAAACAGTGACAGCCTGCATGTGATATGCAGATGGCTACTGCTCAGAGGCTGCCAGGGTCTGTTCAAGTGTTGAGAGAGAGTGTGTGTGTGTGCGAATGTGTGTGTGTGTGTGTGTGTGTGTGTGTGTGTGTGTGTGTGTGTGTGCGTGTGTGTGAGTGTGTGTGTGCGTGCGTGTGCTACTGAGTTAAAAGAGGAAAACTGAAATCATGGCGGTGTTATATGCATTATAATTCTTCTCCTATCAGTTCCATCCCTGACAACAGCGTTTAGACATTCTATGTTGCCTTGGTCCTTCTCAGAAGGTTCCCATGGCAACTGCTCTCATTTTTCCACCTGATGTATCTGCTGTTCAGGAAGTGCCGTTCACCTTCTGAAATACTCAGTTTTTCAACAGGATCAGCCTTAAGAATGAGACATCTGGTGTTGGCCCTCTGCTGTGTCGAAATCTGTTTACTGTTTCAACCCCATCGTAACGTACATTTACATTAAGCAGACCCTTTTGTCCAAAGTGAGATGTTTTGTCAACTGTCAGTTACTTCAGTGCCAGTTTGCCCCAGAGAAACTCAGGGTTAAGTGTTCTGCTGAAGGGCACAACAGTGCCATCCGAGATTCAAACCCACATTCAAACTCTCAGGCTACCAGCATTTTAGCCAGGTCTTTGCTCGGGTTTAGTCTGATGCTGAGTGAGGTTCAGCATTAGTCATTACTAGTTTAGCCAAGCCTAGCCCCACAGTTTCAGCCTCTTGGTCTCTAAAGGCAAGTAAAGTTATCACAATAGACAGAGCAATAAACCAGTGACTAATTGCACCTTCATCAGCCTGTGTGTGATGCCAAAATGTTTTTGTTTCTTTCAACATTCTAAACTGAATGCAGGTATGGAATGTTTGATGGAGTTTGTTGGTCCTCTAAGCTGGAGGATCTCAATAGCCCTTTGTTTCATCTGCTGTAGTTTAACAGAGGGAGAGAGAGAGAGAGACACTGCTTTGTCACTGCACTGTCTGATGAGTCTAGCTCACTATTAGTAAGCAGCTACTAGCTAGCCAACTTGAATGCGACAGAATTAAGTGGGACAGTGCCACAGGCTTGTCTGCGAGCACCCAATTAGGCCCAGTAAATAAGCCCGCTCCAGCCAGGGCCCCAGGGCCCCCTGGCACCCCTCAGCACAGCTGATTGCAGCCAGGCTGAGAGGGGAACGGGAGGCGTTTCAGCCCAGTGATCAGACACACTACAGACTCGGGTGTCTGTCCTGTGGCATGTCCGCATCCTGACTGAGACCGTGGCATCTTCTAAAAGCCTTTTTGTGTAATATCATGTCATAATATAATCATTTCAGAATCAGTAACCAATATTGTTTGAATTTACAAAAATGTGTTTTTCATCAAGAACAAACCATCATGCTTTTCCAATAAAACGATGCTCTCTGCGTGACTGTGTCCTTTGCACCTCTTCACCTTTTCAGCTCTGCCTTTAGGGAGCTTTTGGCTGCAATCAAAAATCTCAGATGGCGTCATCGTTCCCACCCACATGTCGGCCGCGCATCAACAACCCACCCCAGACACAATGGCTGTCTGCTTGAGGCAGGCGTGCTTGTGCAATCCAGTATCACATCAAGGATCTGGTCTGAAATGCCCAAACAACCAGTTTTCTAGACCTGTGCCAGACACGGGCCACATCTGGGTCCTCTCACAGGTGAGTCTTCATTTGGATAAGCGCGATAACGGCCATGCCAGTAGTGTGGCTGTTGGGATCTCCGCACTCTCGGTGCTGTGTTGTGCTGCAGAGGTGGATGAGCAGGGTGTGGGCTGAGGCCGAGGCCGAGGCCGAGGCGTGGACAAGGCCGCTCTGCTCTCTGTTGTTTGGCTGGCTGCTCAGAGCATCTGCTTTGAGTTGTTGGGTGCTTTAGTTTCACGCCCCACAGGCCTGCAGTGAGAGTGTGTGAGTCACCCACAACCTACCCGTGTTCCTTCTTTCTCTCTTTCACACACACGCACACTCGCACACAAACACACACACACTGGATGACCTTTCAGCTCACACAGAAGTGCCTCGCCAGAGGCAGACTGTTTTCAAACAGATAGATAGATACCCCAGCGCCTGAGTAATATCCTCTCAGTACTTAGTGTGCCACAGAAGCTCGCATAATAAACTGTGCAGCTCTTTACAGTGGGCAAACACTGCACTGCACTTTATGAGCTCATAGTACAACCCAGAGGTGGATTATGTGTTGTAGGAATTCCAAAATTAAAAACAATAAATGATCCTTTAGTGATGTTTGCCTCTAAGCAAAGAGTGGCATCACCATATTGTAGCAAAGTCTGTCTATCACTGATAGCTGCCAATCACAGGATGCCCATGATCCATGTGACTCTGGGCCCGCCTGTGGTTGGTAGCCTGGTGGGAGTGGAACAGGCCCACTAGGGAGTTTGGGTGTTATGGTTAGAAATGTCCTCTCTCTTCCACTCTGGGCCAGATGCAGGCCACTGCCAGTTTACTGTGCGAGATGTACATCAGTGTTGTTCTTTTTGTCAATAAAACCAAACAGTTCTTCTGAGTTCACACAGTATAAGCACAAGTATGAAAGTACAGCACAAGTATAAACGTATAACACAAGTGAATGGTTATTAAACTCACATCAAATCTTTAAAGGTCTTACAGTAAAAGCACACATTGGACTGGCATTGAGTTTAGGTTTTGCCAATGCCTTCTGGTGGTCTACAGTGTTGATCCCATGAGGGAAATTTGGTCTCTGCATGTGACCCAATCGTGAATTAGTGAAACACACACAGCACACAGTGTAGTGAAGTACACACTAAATAACAAACATGAGTGAAGTACACACTAAATGACAAACATAAGTGAAGTACACACTAAATGACAAACGTGAGTGAAGTACACACTAAATGACAAACGTGAGTGAAGTACACACTAAATGACCAACATAAGTGAAGTACACACTAAATGACAAACGTGAGTGAAGTACACACTAAATGATAAATATGAGTGAAGTACACACCAAATGACCAACATAAGTGAAGTACACACTAAATGACAAACGTGAGTGAAGTACACACTAAATGATAAATATGAGTGAAGTACACACCAAATGACCAACATAAGTGAAGTACACACTAAATGACAAACGTGAGTGAAGTACACACTAAATGACATACATGAGTGAAGGACACACTAAATGACAAACATGTTTATGTATATGAAGTCTAAAAGCAGAGAGCACACTATTAAGTGCTGGCTGCAGTTTGTAGAGAGTCGTTGGGCGGGCTCAGCACGATGATGACAGAGATGCGACAGAGCAAAATAACTAAGCCAAGGAACAGTGGACATTTGAGTCGGCTATGGCATCGTCTTTAGACTTGAGCTTTCCTTTGAAAGTTGAGCAGAAAAAGGCACTCAAGTCATTAGTTTCAAAGAATGTATTTGCTGATTTGCTGGCGTTGCTCTGATTGGTTGCATCACGTCATCCATCTTGAAAGAGAAACCGTTGATTCTGACCCTAGGATTGAGCCTGGTCTATCGTGTACTGAGTTATTATTCCCCTCCTCCTCAACCCATACCCAAATCTTCATCCTCCTCTGCCTCTTCCTCTCCTCTCCATCATGCCCCTCCTTAGAGGCAGAGCTCATCAGCCTTAAAGAGGGCTGCTGGTGTTTCTCTCTGCTGTACTTTAAACTCTCCTCACAGCAATCAGTGAAAGCTGTCAGTCAGACGACTCTGACAAGCTAAAGCTACTCAACACTGAAGTCTTCTGGACCACTCTAAGGACATGGCTATCTAAAGCTACTCAACACTGAAGTCTTCAGGACTACTCTAAGGACATGGACATGGCTATCTAAAGCTACTCAACACTGAAGTCTTCAGGACTACTCTAAGGACATGGACATGGCTAACTAAAGCTACTCAACACTGAAGTCTTCAGGACTATAAGGACATGGACATGGCTAACTAAAGCTACTCAACACTGAAGTCTTCAGGACTACTCTAAGGACATGGACATGGCTAACTAAAGCTACTCAACACTGAAGTCTTCAGGACTACTCTAAGGACATGGACATGGCTAACTAAAGCTACTCAACACTGAACTCTTCAGGACTACTCTAAGGACATGGCTAACTAAAGCTACTCGAACACTGAAGTCTTCAGGACTACTCTAAGGACATGGCTAACTAAAGCTACTCAACACTGAAGTCTTCAGGACTACTCTAAGGACATGGACATGGCTAACTAAAGCTACTCAACACTGAAGTCTTCAGGACTACTCTAAGGACATGGCTAACTAAAGCTACTCAACACTGAAGTCTTCAGAACTACTCTAAGGACATGGCTAACTAAAGGAAGAAGCCTTACTAATGTGGCGCACATAATATGCTGTTAAAGCCACACAATAGATTCAGTCCCATGTGCTTCAACGCCGTATGTTCTCGAGGTGGATTTCCTCGTGGATTTCTTATTTCATTTCCTTTTTTTTTTTTTCCTTTTTTCCCGTCCAGTGAATGTTGTATGAATGCAGATGTGTGCAATATGGTTGATGTGTTTTTGCATTGTGTATTATATGTGTATGCTGCTGGACACCTTCATTTCCTTCGGGATTAATAAAGTAACTCTACTCTACTAGGTCTCTTTACTATTACTTCACTCTTATAGGCTATATTAGCCCACTGCATATATTGCTGTGTTTTATAATATGTGGCCTCCTTATATTTATGCTCTGCCTGGAACAGAGTCTGCGCTGCAAATGTCCATGCACGATGGTTACCATAGCACCCTCCTGCACATTCCATAAGGCTTCCACGCCAATCAAATTAGAAAAGGCACACATGATGGGATTTATTCTCTGCATTTTCATAATGTATGTGTGTCATGAATATTCCATTTTGTGGAAGCTATAGATACCAGAATTTCCTATGGGATAATAAAAGTATTTATCTATTTTCATCTTTATCTGTTATCTATCTAATGTCCACAGTTACATATAATGTCTATAATAATGTAGGTCTCCTTATGTAATGTCCACGCTCATGTATAATGTCCATGATAATGTGCTGTAGGTCTCCTTATATGATGGCCATAATAGTTTGATGTTTTGTTCCTAAAGGGCACCCATGTTTTATAATCAGAGTGTTACCTGTTACCATCAACCTGTGCATCTATACATATCTATAGCTTGATTCAGCCGTCTAACTGAGCTGAAAACATTAGAAGCTGATAGTCATTGAAGGCTTTTGTTCCGTGCAGAACATATTTTGGAACGCTTTTGCCTTTAGAACAGAACGCTTCCTGAGCTTTGTGGGAGCAAAAGCAAGAAGTGCTGCCAAACGGAGGTCTGCTATGCTATGCTGTCTCTCTGTCCTGCTGTCTAGGCCCGCCAGGCTGGGGCCGGCTGGCATGGTCCTGGCCCAGACTGGGCATGGGTCCTGCCCGCATCCTAGCCCCGTCCACGCCAGAGAGGGGACAGATCCATTTAGGAGCCAGCTGTTATCAAGGACAGATGCAGTGTCACACTGAGTTATGTCTGCATAACTGGCTAAGTCAGAATGACCCCTCTCACTCTCTTTCTCCATGTGCCATTTGCTCCAGTTCATTTGCCAATGAAGAGGAAAAAGAAGAGGAATGGGAACTCAAGTGGAAAAGTGAGATTAAAATGAACATGGAACAGTTTCACGGATACATAGCCATGTGGCGAGGGCAACAACTGCATACAATTTAACCTTTATCTTCCTAGGTGACGCATCATATCCTCATCCACAGCCAGCCTGGCAAGAGGCAGTCAGGAAAGTAAACTAAAAGCTTTGAAGGAATCGGACTGATTTATGCACTCGATTTTTTACCGACATTTTACAGCATCTGAACAGCATGTTTCAGCAGACTTCATCACTCACTAGCCTTCATTCACTGTTGTATATATTGTTCCCTCTGTCACATTTCTATGGGCATATTGCCCAGTGGTGTAAAAAGGAGACACCTCAGCTGTGTTTTAGAAAATCCCATTCAGTTAAGTGGAGTATAAAATCACTACTCCATCAAATTTGGAGGAGAGCTCCTGTCTTTATCCTGTAGGTGCAACAGGCATAGGTAGACAATCGACAGGTACACAACAAGCGCTGGCACACAATCTGTTCCACATTGGTACACGAATCGGTGCAGGTACAGGATGGAGGGTGAATCCTGAGACAGCAGGTGATTCTGGGGTGGTCAAAGCCTCAATGGGACACGGATGTGAACCAGGTGGGTGCAGATATGACCAAGACAGCTGCAGATTCAAATGACAACTGAAGCGGCGGCGTCTTAACCCTCCCAAAAATAAAGTGGGTCATGGCACCAAGCCTGCCCTCCTTTGTGTCTCTCTTTACCTCCACCCTGTTTTTATATTGATGTGACAGGTTGTTGTCTGGAATACACCACCAGGGACAGGATGGGGAGGGGCATGAAATATGGAGAATGTGTTAAAAGTAGGCCAGCAATTCACACACTGCGTTGAACAGAGTAGGCAAGCGAAAGGAGTAACCTCTTTCTCTCTCTCTTCTCTCTCTCTCTCTCTCTCTCTCTCTCTCACACACACACACACACACACACACACACACACACACACCCTTTCCCTGCATGAGCCCTGTCATGGCTCTTACCTTCCCCCACATTGTCACCCAAATGATGGAGAAGGAGATCATTGGACCATTTAAAAGGCTGTAACTGTTTCACTGGAGCTCACTCATCCACAAACGGACTGACCTCCCAAAATGCATTTCACCTGGTCGTCTCTGTGTGTGCCCCAGTGACCTTTATATTCCCTTCAGCAAGTCACCAGCTCTGACAACTTCTATGGAAATAAATATGCCAGATTAGCTCTGAGATACATCTTCTGACAGATTTGGTAAAAATCGCAAAAATGAATCCTAGTGTTCTGTGTCTGATTCTGTCACATTACCAGTCTGATTATTTCCAAAGCTTTGCATCATCTGACTTGATGATGTTGATCCATATTATGGCGAAACATGTTTCTGGCCATCACTCGGACTCCTCTCTACCCTATAGATTGTCAGTTACTGTAAATGTTGCTGAGCAGTGTTTGCGTTGTTGGAGTGTTGTAACGCAGGTTTAATAAGCCTTTGAGTCCTGCCTCTTGTCTCCGTGACGACGGTTTTTCTTATTAGTGCTTGGCTCATCAACACCTCTGGATGCTCCTCAATAGGCTATTTGCAACAATAAGGACTGGCCTAATTATCCCGGCCACCCAGTGTAAAATTAGGGACGCCAGTCAGAATCACTCAGTGCCTGACTCTGCTAATGAGCGGTGTAATGGTGCCGTGTCATGGATGATGGGAAGTTTGGACCCCCCCCCCCCCCCCACCACCACCCACCCTGCTTGGACTACGAGCTCGCCACGATTCAGAGAGGGAACATAGCACGTGAGCTCACACTCACACTTGGGAGCTTCAGCAGACATTGTGAAGCGGTTCTGCTGGTTCTTGTTCTTGTAATGATGTCTGTCAACTGTGTGTCTAAGGCTTGGTCAGATGGAGGTGCAAATGACATACGCCAGAGTTTCATCCTCATTACCTGCTGCTGCTGCTGCTTTTGTTCATGTCCCTGTCTGCCCCACTTATGCAAGCACTTTGGGCTTGGCTGGACAACAAACCCAATTGTTCTCTCAATCAATTTACCATTTCTGCTTGGTTTAGATTAATGAGACCCAAATGTGTCAGCTATTTGGTCCCTTTTTGGCCATGCATGGTTCACAGAGCTGGCCTTATTTTGTGCTGTGATATTTTGGAAGACTGAGAGGCTGATGCGGTGTGCTGTGGACTTGTCTGCTCCATGTTTTACAGTGAGTCTTTGCTCCCTCTCTCTCTCTCTCTCTCTTTGTTTGCAGATTCCCATACCTCAGTCAGAAAGTGGGCCAAATGTCTGCAAAAATTAGCAGTGCAGATATGTAAGTAGTGCTCTCTCACCATTGAGATAGGATTGCATTATTCATTCCTCTCCATGGAAGGCTCTGCACGGCACACACACCAAACACTAGTAGTAGGAGTAGTTCCACCACCACAGACAGTGCATCTGTGCTTCTGTGTTTTGTACGTATAAATCAAATGCTCAACTCTAGTGGATAAACAAGAATTTGAATATGAGAATGAGAATTTGTGTGTGTGTGTGTGTGTGTGTGTGTGTGGTGTGTCTAGGTTATCCAATTCTCAGATGTTCTCTCTCTCTTACTGTCATCATTATCAGAAGCACTAAGGAGGCTGTGTGTGTGTGTGTGTGTGTGTGTGTGTGTGTGTGTATTCATTACCCTCCTGAGGGATGACACATGTGGATATGACAGGGGCTCTGCTTGCTGTCGTCTGCTTGCTGAGTGGTCCGTTTCAACACAGAGTGGATATGGATGGCCATTCGATTCATTCCTGGTAGACGTCCTCTTCTCACGCACATCCTCCTGGCCCAGCTCTGCACCACTCAATATCTTTGATCCAGTCAGCAAGGGATCAAACAGATCAATCCAACGCATGGGTCTTTAGTGCACGAGACCTACTTTAGTCTGAATGACAGAAACCACAGCCATCTACACAGAGCTGCAACAGCAATTTGTGCAAACAATTGTGTGTTTCTAACAGCATGTCTGATGGAAGACATTCTGCCTCACTGTGACATTACTAACTAAATGGTTTTCTATGTAAGGGTAGAACAGCAAACACAGGTGGTGCATCTGCATTTTATGAGTGGGGCATATGAACACTACATGTGCTAGCTTTAGCAATGGCTGTGTCATGCATATTTTCACAGCTGATACACAATCACCTGGCTGGAGAGAAGGAGAGAGGAGAGAGAGAAAGAGAGAGGGGGAAAGAAAAAGAGGTAGAAATTTGCAGCTTTGCGCAAAATGAAAAAGGGAGCGCCTGCAGTGAGCCAAGCGTGGGGGATGGGGAGTTGTTGGTAGGTTGGTAGTGGTGTGTGTGTGTGTGTGCGTGTGTGTATGTGAGAGAGAGAGAGAGTGTGTGTAAGTCCATGCATATGAAATGGGGGAATGGGGGGTGGGAGAGCATTTGAGGGAGGGGGCAGTTTGAAATGGGGGGACGGGTGTGTGTGTGTGTCGGGGGGGGGTGCACAAACAGTTTAGTTCTGCTCTGGTTGGCAACACATTAGCTAGTGTCCTCCAAGCCTCAGCCCAACCCACAGCCAGGAATAGCAACCCCTCACTAATGGCACCAGAATAAAAGGAAGCACAAGATGGAGGGAAAAAGGAGAGAGAAAGAGAAAGAGAGAGAGAGAGAGAGAGGAAAATGGAGGAGTAGGCATGGTGGTGGTGAGAAAAAAGAGAGAGACCTCTTGTCACATGTAGTGAGACGGCAAAAACACATCTGGAATGAAGCTCCTCTGTGGCAAAAGTCCACTTGCGTGCCCTGCTTGAGTTTGGGAGCGGCGGAGAGACATGGGGAGACATGCTGGGAGTCCCACTCATGGAACGCTGCGGAATGCTATTGAAACCTCCAACTCCCAGATTGGCTACAATGGCAATTAGCATTCTGTTCCCAGCCAGTCATTCATGTTAATCAGCTCCAGTTCATAAGGGGACTATTTGTTCATGGCAGTAATAAACACCATATGCTGCCCAGGTCTCTGCAGTCACAGTAAGGTTGCACCACACAGCTGGTTGGATGTTTAAGCTTTTTACAGTTCAGTTTAATAAAGTGATACTTTTGTTCATAGAGCCCTAAAACAGCTGTGTTGAGTGTCCGTGTCGTGCCTTACCTAGACAACCACCTGTCTGTCTGTCGTCCATCCGTCTGTCTTTACGTGTCTGTTGTTCGTCTGCCTGTCCGGCCGTCTGCACGTGTGTGTCTATCTGTACATCTGCCCGCCTGTCTGTCAATCCGTCCGTCTGTATCTGCCTGTCTGTATGTGTCTGTCTGTCTGTCTGACTGATTTTCCTCACACCCCTCTTCATTTTCACTCTGCATCTGACCTCAGTTGACCTTTGGGTTTGTTATTGTTTTCTTTTTTGAGCCAGTCTTTGTTGAGGGCATCTGGCGAGGAGCTGGGGTCAAGTAGTGATTATCCTGGCAGTATGGTGTGATGTTTTTGTGGATCAATGGGCACATCTTTACGTCACTGTAAATACACAGCTCTTTGTTTTTAGCTTTATCACTGTCTGTGACGGATGAGGAGGTGGGACGGCTCTTTTCATGTAGACAGCGTACGCTTGGGGATTATTTAGTAATCCATGTGCTTTTGGCATTACATCTAAACCGATTGGTTGGCACTATCAAAACAATGTCACAAGGCCTGGCAGAAATGATAACCTTAATATTTGCAATATCGCATGTCAGTGCCCCTCTTGTTTGCTTGTGTTCATGATGCCAACAGCCATAACATTAAACAAAGTAAGTCAATCCGGTGCAAAACCTTTATTGATTACAGTCATTTCTTGTAGCATATGTACAATGCGCATCTCACATGCATTTAGTGGCTTTTTTCACTTGTAGAAATGGCTATTATGTCACTAAAGCCATAGCATCACATATTGCTGTCGAATAAAACTACAGTCATGTAGTCATGGCCATATTGCTCACCCTGAGAAGAGCATCATTAAAGATGGGATATCTGACCTGTGATTATCAAATTCAGTCCTGGCGGGCAGGATTCATTTGGAGATGTGTGTATGAGTGAATACTGCAGAGGTGATTTGGCAACACAGCAGAGGAGTGGGTGTTTCTGGGCTCTGTGCAGCGTCAGGTACAGGCACGATTTGAAGCATGTCTGTATGTGTGTGTGAATGTGTGAGAGAGTCTATGCATGTGGGCATGTGTGAATGATGTCCAATAATACCATGCCAGAGTGGAAGTGTGATTCAAATTCTATACTGGTGCATATGAGCATGTCAGTGTGTGTGTGTATGTACATGCGTTTGTGTATTTGCGCATGTGTGCATGCATGCCTATGCGTATGTCTGCGGTGTATGCATGTTTATAGTTTGCATACACGTACAGTTCAAGTGTACAAGTGTACACAAATATTGGTTATTGGCATGATTATTAGCCTGGGGGGTGTGGGGGGTGGGCATGGTGACAGATTTGCCCACCAGGGGGCCCTGTTCTCAACAGTCAGCTTCCATCAGTTCTCTACATCCTGTTTGACACAGTGCAGCTGTGAGTGTGCGAGTCCACTGAGGTCATCATCAGAGGGTGTGTGAGAGCACCAAGTGTGCATGTATGACCTCTAGAACAGACTACACAGTACATTAAAAACACCTCCATATCTGTGACATCTACAGTTGTGTGTAATGCATCTGTAATCCAGTAACATCAAGGTCTAAGCTTCTTCTCTCCATTAACTCTGCCCTAAGCAACACTGCTGAACATCTCACATGCACGGCTGATCGCTGGATTTCATCTGCAATATGGACAGAGCATGCAAATAGCTATTTTAAAAGATGAAACACACAGTTTACATATAATTATACTAATAGATTTTTTGTTCACAGTCTATGTATAATCCTAGTAGTAGTAGTAGTAATTACAGTTCTGGTAGTAGTATAGTTTATGTGTAGTTTACATTTAGTGTAGCAATGCAGACTATACTGTATTTATGGTGCACTAACAGTACATATAACAGATCTCCAATTAGAAAAGTCTCTATCTGACTCTTTGTCAATCTTTAAAACTACCTCTTGACTTTTCAAATGCTTCTCCCAGTAACGTCAGTTGAAGCCCTTTTAACGTTTCCCTCGCTGCTTGTCTAGAAACTGTTTGACTGTCTGAACAACTTGTCCTCTTTATTCGACATTTTTTCTTTTCTATTGTCAATTTATAAGTGCACTTTTTAAAAAACGTTTTGCTTTGCATGCACTGTGTAATTCCTGGGAACTGCAAATCTAGTTTATTTATGATACATTTTTTTCTATGATTATGACAAAATCCACTTCAAGGTCAACTCTCTTCGCTTACCTTGAATTACCAAATATCAGTGAAATTTCAGAGAGCAACATGATGCACAAGTTTCTAATCTCCACTGACACTGTGGTCTTTCCCTCTAGGAATGCCCTCTGCATGTGGACTGTGTCTAGAGAGTACACTGCTCTAGTCTGAGGGCTGTGGATGCAGGCCGTTTTTGAAAGGAGGCACCATGTGACTCTCGGAGTGTCCACAGGGGGTCCTGGCGTCCTTTGTTAGGTATTTTGAGCCTGACAGGTGCTGTGGACCACCAAAAGCATGGAGGGGTGCTGGATGTGAAGGGGGGCGTGAGGGATCATGCTATCCCATTGGTAAGTCTACAAGCCAACATCCATTACAGGCACACTGCATGAGCTGAGCCCAAGGCGCAGCTGGACCTCAGTTTGAATCTTCACATCCCTGCCTCATGTCAACCAGACCTAAGACAGATCATGGCAGAGTTTCCAGAAAGCATCGCAAGCTAAGCACTGTAATTCATAAAAGTCCCTGTTATGGATGTGGGACCATTTCCTGGAACCATGGTTGCCTAGGCACTTTGTACAAACACTCGCAGATTTACATGTGATTAATAAAGTAATGTTATATGACAATGGGTTGTGCTATTGGTAGGACAAAAGAACAATCAAATTTGGTACAGCATAAACCCCATGGTGAACAGACAGCTAATGCTAACTGAATGACACTATGGAAAATGAAGCTGAATGTGATCTTCAGGCCCCATGTAGCTAGTGCTAGTTAGTGCTAGCTAGTGCTAGTTAGGGTCGCTATTTGTGTGCATGTTGTGCCAGAATATCTCTGTTTCAGCAGGAGAAAAACAGAGAGTGAGCTTGAACAATAGGATTATGTCTGGAAATGCTTTGGACTGTTGCTTTAACCCTGCTGTTGGATGTTTTTGAAGAAAATAAAGTACTGGCTAATGAGTTGGCCCAAACTGATGATCATCTCCCTTGTCCCCGTCATCAAATGCCTTCACTGGGTGGGTCATCACTGCATTACAGCAAGCTCGTGGAATCTAATAAGACCTATTGGCTGATGGTGAAGCAGTCACACTTAGGTAAACACTGAAAGCCAGGCGAGTGAGGTAAAGCTTCTTGTCTGTGTGAGTAACTGTGTTCTGATGGGTGGACGCTGAATCTTAAAATAGCTTTGATGAATCCACATCCTCAGTAACATCTTGCATGTGGGTGACTGTAGCAGTGGAAGTCAATTTGCTTGAGAATTTTTATGAGCATGGGCTGGGTGTATGTGTGTGTGTGTGTGTGTGTGTGTGTGTGTGTGTGTGTGTGTATGTGTATGTGTATGTGTATGTGTGTGTGTTTTGGTTTGTCTGTCTGCTTCAGACAATACTGCACACCCTCTCCCAGTGCCCTCAGAAGCTCAGAGTCTTTTGAAGCAAAGCCTCTTGGCACTTTGCACACAACTCCGGCCCTCAGCTAGCTGTGTGGGAAGGAATGGCCCCTGCACTCCAGAGAGGTGGAGGTGGGGGAGGGGTGGTGCTGGGAAAAGAGGGTTTGGGCTTGACTAAGCTGGGCCACGGCTGACATGATCTAGGATAGGAGCAAGAGAAGCTCCAGCGGGGAAGGAGCTGGGCCAGCCTGGATGGCGTGATGTATTGTGTAGGGAGGAAAAGAAGTGAGGAGAGAGAAAGAGTGGGAGGGAGGGAGGATGAAGGAGGAGAGAGCGAGATGAAGACCAGATAGGGAGAAAGGAGAGAATGAGAAAGAAAGAAAGAAAGAAAGAAAGAAAGAGAGTGAGAGAGTGCATGAAGCAGAGCGAGAAGGGGAGTGCAAGCACCTCCACTGCCGGCATGAAGCCGCACAGTACCCTGTGTGCAATGTATGATTCCTGTCTCATAGCAACAAGCAAATCATTGCCTCTGTACAGAGAGCTAAAATGGTCCAGCAGTGTGTTTGTAATTCCCCTCAGAGGACGCTAAATGGGAGCGGTCCCCTCAGCTTTTGTAGGGACGGAGCTGCAGGACGTGTGGGGGAATTCATGCCAAAGCACATTTTTCTCTCTCTACTTTTGCTTTTCTTCTAACTTTGGGCTAATTTACACTTGTTCAGGGTTGGCTGGAGACATATTGGTGACACATCGGCAGTAACATTTGGAGTGCGGAACGAGTGACACTGGATGTTTTACTATCCACTCCACTCCTCACTATACATGCTGCTGTAATCCAGATCTTATCCAGATCTGTAACCCAGATCTTATTTGTATTCCAACTAAAAACTTAACATCCAAGACTGACTTATTCGTTGCCATTGGTTTGTCACAGAGGTAAATAATTCAAACATTAAATGCACAAACGTACATTAGGAGACTCAGCACTGCTTCTTGCCATTGGCAACCAAAGCCACCAAATTTCTGGGGGGCAACACAATGCATTTCTTCATGTTTTAACTCAGTGTTTCACTTGTATTCAAGAGGGGGCAAAGCCACTCATTTATTTGCTTGATCTGCTTTTCCTGTTGAAAAGTGATTCTTATCAGTCATAATACAATAACCTAAGTCACCATGTGTAATAAACATAATCCCAGCCAACATTTTTATGTGGGACAACAACAGCACTAGCAAAATGGTACAGCAACAACACCAGTGAGATTCACTCAGGTGTCTGCAGGCAGGCGTAGTAGAGTGGCTAGTGTCTGGTCTCTTGAGGACTAGGGTAAACTCCCCCTTCCCTCCAACCACCATCAGTACCACAATGACCACACAGCCCCCACCCAAAGCAGGATTAAAGCCTTGGTGGGCTAAACAACAGGAAACCGGCACCAGCCTCCCTGGTGTTTTTAGGAGTTCTTTGATACCCCCTTAAAAATCATGTTTGGCCCTTCGTTTCCTTTGGGACAAAAATGTCCTGGTACATTTAATATAAAACATTTTGCTGTGACGTGCCAAATAAATAGAATGTGCAAACCAGTCATGAATGTAATGGAGCTGTTCGTTGGTTTACATGTCCACAATGGACATAAACTGTTTGAGTTTGCTGGCCTACTTTTCACATCTCATTGAACACATTTAATATTTTGTTTTGTGGAGCAAAATATTTGTCAAAGCACATGAGCAAATACCTCCACAGCAAACACACACACACACACACACACACAGAGAGAGAGAGAGAGAGAGAGAGATCCATAAACCGCCTGTTGCTCTGCTCCATTCTCCACCAATGATCCTCTGTGGAAGAATGCTCGCGACCCCCACCACGGACACCTCTCGCCCCTTCGCATTCATCAACGCATCTTGAGGGGTGTATATCCCGCCCACAGCCCTCGCCTGGTCTTTTGTATTCTCTAATGCAATAACAAAGCTTGCCCGCACAGTATGACAAACACATTTCTTCTCAGTGGCTGTCATATAGTCACATTTAGTGTCATACAGGCGAATGAAATGGTGTCTAATTAACAGCGAATTAACGTTGTCTTTGACATTTTGCTAGCATATTTAATGTATTTTCTGTTAATCATATTTAAATTCGTTTTCCTTTAGAACGAACGTACCGCCAGACCAAGGTTGTTCTTTAGGATTCAAAAATACGTTTAGGCTACTTGTTAGACCTCTGTTAAATAGCACAGCCTATAAGCGAAGCACACACACACACACACCACACACACACACACACACACACACACTGTCTCTCTCTTCGATGTCAGAAACATAAAATCAAAAATATTTGTTATAATAGGCTACTGTTGATAGTATAAGATGATTACATATAAAAGAACCTTCCGACGGAGCTGAATAGAAAATTATTGAAAGGCAAACACACTGGGAGGGGACGGGGAGGGGAGCAGGGGTGGGGGGACGGTGGGAGCTGAAATGATTTTCCCATCTCATTGAGTCTGTGAGAACAGAGAATCGCATCCCAGTCCTAGAAGCGATTTGCTGTTCCGTGGTGGAAGTGCAATAGGTCTGATTGAAAACAAGCGGCGCTGCAGCCTCCGTGCGCTCTAGCATATGTGGAGAGGTGCAGTTTTCCGTGTGTTTGCACGGTGTCTGTCTGGCGGTGTTTCGCGGCAATGGGACCTTAAAGCCATCTGACTGACACTATTTTAAACAGGCGCGGCGGGTGAACGTAAACAAAACAGGGAGAAGATAGTTAGCGAACTCGCCATGGAGAAGCGCAGAGGAGGAGGAATATAACGTGGACAACTGACAAAGAACTTGAAGGATTTACGACTTGTTTTGAAAACTGATTTCAAAAGGGATTGAAATTCCGGATATATCTAATAACTTATACAGAACATTAGCCGACACATCGTTGCCATGAATGGAAAGGGGATTAATACGGGATGCTGGAGGCTGCCAGTGCTCGGTTTCGTTGTGATTCTGCACTTGATTCCATTGTTTGCACATGGTAAGAAATGAGGACTAGTCTGCATTCCTGCTTTCAAAAATGATCAGTGCCAAAGAGATATAAATGCACCTGCATAAGTTAAAGGAAAAGTTGGTGTGTTGTTTGTCTATCTGTTATAACATTTTTTTCAGTTATGCCACCTACGACGAATTGGATGCTGCCGTAGGGGCATGATTAAATGTGGGTTAAACGACAAAAGGGGATTGAGCATTACAGCATTGCCGAATTGTGACTGCTATTTTAGGGGACATTTTAGAGCAGTCATTCGGACGGACTGTTCGAAAGACAGACATTAGTCGTGCATCTGCACGTCTCTTATTTAAGCATGCACATTTTTTGAGCCACCTGACACAGTTTTGGTGGCCCTGAAACCGTGTCAGGGAGAGGGGACGAAGCCGATGTGGCGCGATGATGCACTGTGAAGCTGTCGTTTCTATGGCAATGATTAAGCCACTACGACGCTGAATTGTAACACTGGCTGCGTTTTTAATCGATGCTATTTGAGTATGTTTGGTCATAAACACTGCGAAAGACTTGCCTCTGGATACAAAGTCAATTTGCCCGTTATTGTCGCAGTCCGTGTGTATAGGCCTACTCACCATGTCTTTGTGACCCAAACATAACCTAAAACAATCGTCTGATTATTTTCATTGTCAGTTTTAGCATTTTAGTTGTTTTCTTAATGCCTTTGATCAGCCATTAAGTCGTCTTGGTCGTCGAGTGCTTTGACAGAGCTGAGATTTGGTCCTGCATTGTCACTTCGCATTCCAATGGAGCGCATAGCACCAGTCTCACTCGAGCTCTGATGTCGTATTACTTCCCGACCACAATCATTGTTTCGCAAATCTTTTTTGTACTGCATTTGTGTGTTGGGGAATGATGCGTTATTGTCCAGTCTATTAGACCATTTGAATCACTGACAGCAGGGGAACAGTGGTGTATCTCACTGCTGTCAGTCAACATAACCCCGCAAGTGTTAACCTTTTAACTGCAGTGTTGGATGTTATATGAAGCATTTTATTTGGTAATCTATTTGGGGTTGACTACTTACAAATGAACATCATTTTATAAAGCCTACAATTCGTAGACTTGCTTATGCTTGATGCACATTGGTATACGATATCTCTTGGGAAGGGAAGTATGCTGATCTTGACGGCATTTTGTCTTTGTTGTTACGCATGGCTTTTGGCGAATTCATCTTGGCTTTTGTAAAGCCCTTTTGATTATTTCGTCTTTAGCGTGCTTCGAGGTTCCACAGGAACGGTTGATAGACATACTGACAAGGACATTACTGTCTAGTAGTAGAAGGCAATAGTAGAGACTAACACAGCCGTTTCATTCGGCGGTCTTTAAAGAAAACCCACTTTGCACCCCATGCCTGTAGCCATATTAATTTGTTTGTGCTACAGTAATAGCCATTGTGTCTGCCTACCAACGTGCCAGTTATAATGTTGGCACACAGACATGTCTTCCGAGTAGGAGGTGGACAGTGTCAAATGCATCTCCGTTTTGTGTTCACACAGATCAGAATCTCATATTAAACTCACACGAATAGCAGATCGGTAGGAGGTTTTGCTACGGCGGTATTGAATGAGTACGGCAGCGGTGTTATTGAGTCCATACATTTAACCCACCAGTTTCCAGTAATCCTGCCCAAATTATCCATCGCTCCGCACTGACACCACCGTCTCCTCAACAGCTGCTTGGCAGGGGTTCAGTCACTTTGCACCCCGATCTGATTCAACATTTGGAAGCTGCCATGCAGTTTCATGCCTCTCCCCTCGATGAAACTTAATGTGCTCGGTGATTATACTTCATATTTAAGACAGGGGGAAATAGAACCAGAGATCGGATTCTCTCCGACCCGACCCGGTCACGGTCTGGTTGCTATCTGAGAATGAGCCGTTGTGAGCTTCCAATCCCCTCTAGGGCGGCAGTATAAATCTGTAGTTAAACACACTCCCCACAGCCTAGCTCTGTACTGTACAGAATACTGTATCGCAGTCAAGGTAGCCACGTCCACTTTGACCCTCACTTGTTCTGTGTGTAATCCTTTAAAATGAAAACGCGCTTTTCTCATGTCACAGGGAAATTAATATGGAGAGCAGTCAAGTCATCCATCACATAATCGTAAGGCATCTGTGAGATGTTGAGGCCCAGTTAAACGGCTCAGCAGTCGCACAGAGTTCTTGATTTTGTGACAACCACACTGGATTTAAATGCAGAATATTCCAAATACATAGGTACACATGTTTATGTCCTCTCAGTAGCTCACACTCACAGTGGCATTCACAGCTGTGATACATCAGGCAGCCATTTTCTCTGAAAGATGAAACAATTCAAGCAAAAAAACAATTCAAGGTTCTGGTCCTTGAGTGCACTGAAACACAGGCTCTTAAAACAAGAGGTTGGCAGAGATGTGACAAGGCAGCTTTGTCCCTTGAGAAAGAGTGAGAGAGGGGGAGATAGAGAGAGAAAGAAGAGAGGTAGAGCGCTGTGTGCAAGTGCAGGTTCAATCTTGGGTTACATCATTTAGACAGCTGCCAAGTACTGCCATCCTTTAAGCCAGTGGCCATATCAATTCACTCGCAGTCCGTGCCAAATCTACTAAAGCTTCACGTTCTTCAAAAAAAAGGAAGAAAGACAAAAAAAGAGAAATAATAAGATTACGGAGGGCTGGATTAAATGGGTCTGCATGTTCCCTTCTCCTTGATGATGCTTTTAAAAGCCAGAAGTTTATGGAGAGCCCAAATCCTTGAGTTCTAATTAGTCTAATCGCTTAAAACAATCAGTAGAAAAGCCGAAAGACAAATATAAGCACCATGTGGCCAAGCTCTCTCACAGACTACTACATTTCAGCCCCTTCTCTGCATACTAATACCCAGGGGTGAGAATTGATAGGATTTTATCAATACTGATGCCATTGTCAATCCTGCTTGTTGGTCCGATTCTTGATCGATTCTCTTATCAATTCCTTACAGTTGAGAAGCTAGTCCACACAGGTTTTCAGTATAAACATATGAACCTATAATGTAGCCAATATTACTACAGTGGACATAATGGCTTATTACAATGAGGTGAATCATGTAGAACTATTTTGTCTTGTTCAGTACTTTCAGAGAGACCAATTGCCTGTGATCAAAAACATGCCGGCATTGATAAGAGGAACTGATAAGGTCAGAGGCATACAATTCCAGCAGACTGAAGCATTCAATTCTCGTTTCTACTTGATACCTGGTTCCTATCCCTACTAATACCCCCACCCTAATCGACACGTGCACACACACACACACACACACACGCTCACACCTCGACAAACATCTGAACAGTGTGTCAACATTTATGATAAGAAAGATTAGGAATGCATTACATTTTATGAGGTCACTAGTAGTGCTGGAATGCCCCCTGATTCTATATCTACACTCCCCTATTGGACCCAGGGTTCTGTGTAACCTATATTCCCCTTTAATTTGGACGTAAATGTGTATGTGTACCTGTGTGAGAGTGCATTTTATGTGTTTAAGTGGCTGAGCCACTATTCATCTGAAGCCGCCATATTCACTCAGTATCATCACATCCAGCCAGGCCAGGGTAAGAGTGTTCCCATAGCAACACATCCTTCCTCCATTCCACCACCTGTTGAGCAGAGAAATGAAAGGATTTATGCAGTGTGGAGAGAGAGAGAGAGAGAGGTAGGTGGGAATCGATGTGCTGATATTTAATTCAGAATGGCTGCCATTAGATTTTTTTTTTTTTTTGCCACATATGGTTATAAATGGATGTGGTTTTTAATTAATGACAATGAATCATTCATGTCTGAGCAAATGTCTTTGCTTAACCTCTGATACAAAGAGGCCCTGTTAGCTCAGATTCAGGAGCGAATGAATATTCCCACAGTGAAACATGTCACTAGTTTATCAGTTAGTCAGATAATGCACTATATTGAGGAGCAGTCAGTATGTGTGCTGGCTTGAGAACACATTGTCTCCTGATGAATGCAGTGGGTCAGCCTTGTTACCTGTAGATCTGCTGCTTCCAGCCTTCCTACCCCATCTCTCTCTCTCTCTCTGTCATGTATGGAACCAGCCTTCTGCTGTCTCTGGTCTCATGGCCGTTTATATTTTCTATTACACACACACACTCACACACACACACATACACTCTCACACACACACACACACACACCTGTTCCTGCAGACAAAATACTAATCCAGTTTGGTTCTCATCTCACAAGATGTTGGATCATATCTCTCTTTGGCACTCATTTACCTGATTGGCAGTGTTAAATGTTCCTATAGTCTGGAGAGTAAAGATCTCTCTTGGCGTTTCTTTCGAAATGCCATCTTTCTCTAATTTAGGGTTATTCTTTTTCCAGTGTATGGAACTATACGTAGTTCTTTTCCCTTTGTATAATTGGGTCTCAGAGAGAGAGAGACAGAAAGAGAGACAGAGAGAGAGAGAGACAGAGAGAGAGGGAGAGAGAGAGTAGCAATCTAAAGTTGACTTGAGTCGATTACCAGCTGTCCTCTATAATCCATTGACATGGTCACCATCCATAGGAGAATTAACATTGGAAAATGTCTTTTGTTTCAGTGCATACGGATAGTCACTGTTACCATTCCATCTGTAGGGATGCATTTTCAATTGTGCGGTGTGCATGGTGGCCTGTACATAGACTGGGAAATGTTTGGATGCTGGTGGAAAATGTCCAGTTTGATCAGCAGATGATGTGAAAGGCATCAGTATTATTTTCCCTGTCCACAGACAGCCCCTCTACACCCGATACAAGGTCCCTCCATCCCTGCAGGCCCATCTAAAGCACAGAGCCAGACACGTAGCTTGGCCAAATGTCAGGTTTATGCAACCCACAGCCCCGACCACCGACGGCTCCTCACATGAGCCAAGGCCCCCAGCACCTCCACAACAAGGGCTGGCAGTCTTCCTTAGAACCATCTCACTTCCTCACCCACCTCGATGGCCTAGCCAGAACTACCGCCCCCCCCCCCCCCCCCCTCCCTTCACCCTGTCTCACTTTGTGACCCCAACAGGATGAATAACTAATGGGCTTGGGGTGGGGGGTGCTTAGGGGTAACTGAGTGTTATGTAATGGGATTTGACTGTCTGGGAGTAGAGAAGCACAAGAACTCCTTTGTGTCCCATTCATGGCACTCGGACCTGGGCCCCATTTTGGGTCCTTTGTCCCCGCAGCTGACCAGTAGGAGATAATGAGATACTGCAGCCATATTTTTGGGATCATAGGAGGACTCGTCTGATGTGACCTGGATGGGGACACTAAACCCTCACGTCTGTTTGTCTGTCTGTCTCACTAAACCCTCACGTCCGTTTGTCTGTCTGTCTGTCTCACTGTGCTGGCACTGGACCTCCTCCTCAACACCCTCCTCTTCCTCTTCCTCATCCTCCTTGTCCTCAGCGTCCCCTTTGTCTGGACTCTTTGTCCTCGTCCTGCCACATCTGTTCCATCACGTCTGCCTTGTCCAGTGAATGCAGAGACTCTGTGGAGCGTTTTATTTCCTTTTCCCAGTACCTAATTTAGCTGCTGTGTTTATGAGGGCCGTCTGCTCACGGTGAAAAGTGATCGGGTGTTAATTCCCCAGTAATCAAATAACGCCGCCTCCCTCGGTACGGCTTGGCTCCTCTTCTCATCTCTGCCGCGGTCCACCCATCTCTCCTGGATCCTGGTGTTGAGTAACATATTGATATGATTTCACCAGAACAGGCTCTCAAAGATCACTTCACATGACAGATATCTGATTCTTCTCTGTCTTGTCCATGTCATAGTTTCCATCGCCAGTCTCATGGGGCCATGACTTGAGGCCATGTCTCTATTTTAAGAGTTTAAGAAATGATGTTTTAATCACTTCACATTTAGGAGTTTGTGTCTATTACTGATGACAGAGCTGAAAGGGTGGTACAACTGCATTGGATTTACTGTGTCACAGATAATTCCATCTGATTTCCTGATTCAATTTCCAAACTGTATGTATCCCAAAGCGCCAGAACTGTAAAACCGCTAAACTTCTTCTCTATCTGATCTGACTGCAGTGACAGCAGCAGAATTCAGAAAGCCAAAGCCCGCTATTCTGGTCTCTGACAGCAACCACACTCAATTTCCTGGATGTGGTAATTAGTCAAATGAAATTAATTTTGGATGTGCCCTCACAGCCCCATCAGTGGTGTAACTCAACTGAGTCCTAATCATTTACACATGCCTGTCGCTTGGTGCTTGAACTCAAGTGGGAAATGGAAAATACAGGCCGTGATTTCTGTGGTGTCATCATAATAAGCATCAACAAAGCATTTTTTCCAAGACTTTTCTTCAGCCTTTTCCAAGTTGTTCCTTGAAGCACAATAGAGCATCACTGGGAATAATCCAATCCCTTTGCCTGTCTCTACCTACCTATTCCTCCTCCCTTAGTTTCAGCTGCATGTCAGCTAGTAGTTGCTGTTTGGTTTCAATAGTAGACAGATGATATAGATAGATTGTTTAGTAGGCACACAACCAAGGCTGGTGACATTTGGTTTCTAAAACAACTTTGGTGCTCTTAAACTGCTAGAGTGGCACAGTGTAAGACTTTTGATGAGCCCAATTCTACAGAAATCTGACTGAAATTGGAAGGATTATTTCTGTTTGATTTCATTCAACAAAAGCTTCAAATTCAAGGCCTTGCCAACTGCTGAGATGCATTGAGCCGCTAACTGTGATTATCCTGATGTGTGCTGTTATTGCATATCTCCTTTCAGTCCTGGAGGTTGAGCCGAAGGTTATCCAGTAATCCAATTACCTCATCACGGAGCGGCTCAGAAAAAGATGCGTTTAATTGAAACGAGCATCAGAAATTTGTAACCGACTCTGACTGGAATGTATTTTAGACAAACGACAAACGACGTACTTTAGAAATACGACTGAGGACTGAAAGGAAACAACTGCAAACAAATCAGTTTTTATCTAAACAGTTCAATTTGTGTTTGAATCAATAAGGAGACCCAAAGACCAATAGAGGTGGCATAGACAGCATGGACAGCACTGGCTGAATCAGACCACTGTCTTGGAAAGTCAAGGAAAGTGTTAGAACATGTGAGCTCTAGAGGGAGAGCTATGGGCTTTCCTCATCTGGGTCGGTCCTCCAGGATGACTCAGAGGCAGTTTCCACACAGGGACCTGTGCCAATATGTGCTGCTCAGTGTTTCCACGCTCCCCATTCCCCTCAAGGCCTTTTGCACGTGCAGAATTGACTTTGGCACAGATCTGACCTCAATATGGCTCTGATTTGGCCCCAATCTGGCCAAGATTCCAGATCCTGGTCTGCTGTGCATTCTTTTGCAATCTTAAACCAAAACACCAATTCATATACAGCAGTAACAATGGCAGAGTATTACATGGCACCCTATCAGATCAGTCATAGTGAGTCTGCAGTGGTCCTCCAGACGTGTTGATGAAATCCAGGCCCAGTAAGTCTTTCATTTTATGGAAATCAGCTCTAGATGCCTATAGATGGCTGTTGGAAGTACACCACACAGCCTCTCTCTGTCGTGTTGTGGGGTGCTTTCATCTTGTTTACAGCTCATTGGAATGGAAAGTGAAATCTGATGGCGTTTTTTGTTGTTTTGAAGACACCCAAAGGCGTGCTGCTATGCTGAGGTCCCTCATTAGTGAGGAGACTGTCAGGAGAGAGAACAAGGGACTTCCCCGAGAGAGGATGGAGGCAGGGCACTGGCAGAAGCAGACAAGATGAAATGCCTCCTCTGTACTCTTCCTCTCCTTTCCTTTCCTCTCTCTTTCGCTCCTCGGAGCGTGATGGTCGTATGTGTGCGGTTTTGCCGCCATGTTTTTTTCGCTGGATCAGCGGCGTGGTTCTAGTAATGTTTTTTGCAGAGGTGGAGTAACGGAGGCTGGGGCATGGATTAGCCCACATTCGACCCTAATTTTCAAAGCCAGCTTGTCAACGGCCCAGGAAAAATAAGCACAATTGTCCTTTTGGCAGGATAAGCGTGTGCACCACGGTCTCACATGCAGATTTATCACTCGGTAGTTTCTGTTTATTTCCCCCCTTACTGCTGTGACTGTCGTTGCTGTCACAGACAGCGTTTCCCTCCGAAAATGATTTGTTTAGCCATTAATTCTGTTTTCAGTGGAATAATGTTCCCTCTAGTACACTAATATTGATAGGGGAACTGTTAAGGGTTCTTTCAGTGGTTGTTAGTGGTGGGCGTGCTGCTGGATTGAAACTGGTTGTCAAATCTTTCTTTCTTTCTTTCTTTCTTTCTTTCTTTCTTTCTTTCTTTCTTTCTTTCTCTCTATCTCTCTTTCTGTGTCCGGATCACTATGATGCCCCATAGGGAATGCCTGGGTTCTTAGTCCTGAGCCCTAATCCCTAATCCAAGATCCTTGCCATTCTCAAGTACATTAGTAAAATTATTACTCTTAATCCAGGGGCTTGGCAAAGCTGGTTTGGAAGGAAATAGGGATCTCGCTTGTCTGGAAATAATTGATGGAGATCAAAAATCTTGTTTTACAGGAGACACATGTCTGTTTCACTGGTGTGCTGTCAGACTCGTTTATCTGTCTGATCACAGGCACTGAAAACGCAAAACACATTTGTCCCACAGAGCTTTACAACAAGGCCACTGACAAGAAACAACACAATTCTTCATTACAGGAGAGAACAAAATTTGTTGAGTTATAAATGGCCAGTCACTGAACGTCCACATGTATATACCAGCTACTATAATCAGCCTTGTCCAAAAGCAATGTGCCACATAATGGTTGTTTCAATTTAAAATGTTCACCATTTGTGTACAGTTTTTACAGGAGTATATGTATTATTACATATTTCTATAAAAGAAATAATATAATTAACTGCTAGTTAAAATTAATACCATGTAATAATGTATGTGCTATTGAGTATTATTACATGTGTAACTACATTGTAATAATGACATCTGATGTTGATGTAAAACTGTGATTAACATCATATTTATCTTTATTGCTGCAGGGAATACCATTGGAGGAAATGTGACTGAGTCACCGGGTAATGCTGTGAACGTGACCTCACTGCCTGGCGGGGAGGAGGGCGAGAAGAGAGTGGATGTCACTGCTGTGGCCGATGGTGAGAGCCAGAGGGCTGGGCGCAAGCCACGAGATGGGGAGGACGTGGGGAGCGGCATGATTGGGGGTGACGGTTTTCCTGCTGTTGTCGAGGAGGAGGCCGGAACCGGGGGCCAGCATGCACTCAGCCCAGACTCGGCCGAGACAGACAGCCTGCTGCCCCAAGCCCCCGGGAACACCCAGCAGGAGGAAGAGGAGGAAGATGAGGGCCGCAAGCTGCCCGTGCACACTGATTCCCCCTGGCAGAACGCCAAGGGGGGCTTGGAGACCACTGTGTTCGACCTGGACCGGGAGTTCACCCCAACCACCACCCAGTCACCTATTGTGCGTCTCTCCAACTCCGACATCCTCACTGTTGATTTCGTAGACTCTGATTCACGTGACCTTGAGACGCCTGCCCCATCCGCCCATGAGCTGCAAGGTCGTGACCCCACCTCCTGGACCATGCCTGACAACTACGACTACCTCACCCCATACGACGACAGCATCTCCCCCTCCCCCGACGAGTATTCCGACACCACCACCACTGACCTGTACGACGACGACATGACCACCACCCCTCCCCCTCGTCCCTACCGCCCCCGCATGCCCATCCCTGGCCTTCTCACCCCTGATGGCCCCCTCACCAGCGGCGGTGGATCCGAAGACCCCGCGCCTCGCCCTGGGGTCGCTGTTGACGGAGGTGCCTCCGGGTCCGATTGCCGCAACGGCAGCTGCAAGTCGCCCTGCGACCAGCTTCCCAACTACTGCTTCAACGGAGGCCAGTGCTTCTACGCTGAAGGAGCAGGACCTTTCTGCAGGTAACTGCCTGAAATATCCAAACACCAACACTTATTCAGTTACCTCTTGCTGTCAGTAAGCTACTGAACACATTCTTAGTGTTTTCTATAACTGTGATTCAAACACACAGAGTAAATGTTTGCATGTGGTGTGTTGTTGGAAGCCTGTGCTGTCTGACAAACAGGGCCCTGCACTGGTCTGTGAACAGTCTCCTGAACAGGGAACAACGGGACTTACTAATGCACAGATCCAGTGCTGTTCTTTTAATATGGCCATGTTTGCCCCGCCAGTTCTTTGGGGATTTAATTAGCAACTATTTTTTAGCATTGCTCGTCCATGTCAATACACCCTGCCTAACTCCACAGAGCTGCTGCTTGTGTTGCGGGGGTCTATGGCTGCTGCATGCCCACATGGCTTACGTGTTTGGCAGTAGGCCTGTATATTCTCTATGGAACCATGGAGGAGCTCCCAGAATAGGTGAAACAGCAGTAAAAGCCAACGTGTCTGTCTTAGGAGACAGAACCTTGATATGGAGGCAGGTAGAAAATATAAATCATGTTCTATGATGATTTCAAATGAGGGTCTCACAAACGCTTGTAAAGAGGTCACGGTGGTGGAAAAAAATCTAATCTGGGTTTAACAGAAGCTGCTATCAAATTCAGTATGTTTTGCTGTGGATTAGGAGCAAAAAGGGGGGAAGGGATTCAGGCAGTGAGGGAGAGATCAGAGGAGAGACCCTATTATGTCTTGGAAACTCAGCCTCCTTCACAGTGCATGTGCTTCACCTTGGCAACGCAGCTCTCGTCCTGCTCACGCGCAAGTCTTACCTCAACAACCGGTAAACAGCTCTTGTTATTGTGCAAATATTTGTGTAGAGCCCCATGTCTCTTTGTATTTGACGCTGTGGCAGGCAGCTCAGAAGAACAGCTCAGAACATGGATTCCCCCACATCTGTCTCATTAGCATGCTAATTGATTCAGTCCATCTTGCGCTCCAGTGTGATCATTCATTTCTCAGCTGGTCCTGATGAGAGTAATGATGGGAGGGATGGACTGTCAAACTCACACAGAGCCTTTATGGTCATCTGTGTGGGAATGAAAATCAATGTCAGCATGGCCGCTCTGGATTCAGGACATCATGGAAAGCATGACGATAACATCTGGTGTCTCAAATGGACGAGTAAAATGTTCACAACTGCCAGGTCATAGGTTACATCCATATGAAATACACCTTCTAATGAAAATGTATGCTATATTTGCACTGGAATATAAGTTGCTTATGGATAAAAGCATCTGCTGGATAAATAAATAAGATCAAGACAATATGTTATTACTGGTAAGTACATCTTACCTCTTGTTGTAGGAATTGTTGTTTAAATGCAAACAAAACATTAGGCAGAAACTAAATGGGCCATAACTGTACATTTTGTCCAGCACAGTGCTGATCATGCCAAGGTCAGGGATTTGGAGGGCTGGATTACGGCTGGGGTTGGGCCATGTGCTGAATAGTGTGTGCATTTGAAGTAGAAGTGAGATGAGGAACACTGGGGAGTGGTGAAGCCCTCAATAAGGCAGCCTTCAGCTGCAAATCCAAAGGCCCCAAAAGTGCTAAAGCATTCTAGCTGTCAGTAAACGTTGCTAATTTAACATAATCAACAACATTATACGTAGAGTGACAGATCTGTACTGGTGAAGAACAGTAAATAATGTCAAAAAACAGTAAATCAACCAATGAAGAACTGAATTAATTTCAGCCAAAGCATTTTATTGTTGCCAGCTTATGACAGTATTGCATCCCTTACAAGCTTCATGATTCCCTTGTGATTTTACAGTAATTCTGCTTGTGCATTTCTGTCATGTGGTTGAAACTGCTGTTTTCTGTTCATCTGGCAGTTGAACTGAGGGCAGAAGGAGTCCTTTCAATCTTCATAGTACTCTCAGACTAAGTCCTGAGTCTATGGTTGTTAGTGTCTTAATAGTAGCAATAAGTGTGCTGTGTGCCCGACCGCATTGATTTGAACTTTCTTCCCATGACATCCACTCATCTGTGTGTAACAAGGAGGCATGATTTGGGTAAAGACAAGACCCTCTCATGATGACATTACATTGAATTGTCTGTTTTTAGAGCCTTCAGACCACTGCCAATCCCGCCATAATCTTAAGGGGTCATAGATCAAGGACTTAAATATAATCGTGAGGGTCCCACTTCAGTATTAGTGTCTTCTAATGACACAGATCTAAGGCCTGTCTGTCAGCTCGGCCCCGCCCTCTAATCCCTTTGAGACCGTGACCTTGACCTTTGGTAGACACTCAAGGCGCTCCACTAAATCGCAGATGAGCTGCCAGCCTTCTTAGATGGTCTGGCCTGTCCCGTGTTCATGCGTGCTGTTATACTTCCTCAGGCCACGTCCCAGTTGACTTCAGATGGCCTTTGGAGCCCCGGCTCAGCTTTAACTCTTTGCTTTTCTGCTGTAGCCAAGACCAGTCCCACCAAGACCAGAAATCCCCAGGGACTGAGTGTGTCTTGGCTGAAACTCTGTCTTTGTTAGGGGAGCCTTTTTGGTTGGGCTGTGACAGATTCATGTTGCATAAGTGGCCCTTATTGATCGGAATGGGGGCTCTACTCATCAGCAGTGGGAGTTGATATCCAAACACAGATGTTGAGTGTGGTGACAGGTGAATGGAGCCCATTACTACTGGTCCTGCTTGACTGGGAGAAAAAGCCTGTGGCCTCAGTGTCCCTCATGAAATTGAAATGTCTGTCTCTCTCCACTGCCCACTCATCTGCAGTGACACCACCACTACTAACCCAGACAGCTCTTTCCACCTCCTCTTTAGATGTCTTCTTACAGCTTTACGCCTTGGAGCAGAGCAGAGCAGGGGGAGAGGGGGGCAAAGAAAAACGACCCAGCAAAGCCTCTGACCACATGGTCCGAGCAGAGCTCCTGTCCTGGTCCGAGCACATTTACGCTGACAGATGATGGGGCGGAAAGGGAACAGTTTTACGGCTCTCACTGGGGACGCGCTGTCCTGGTCGGCGCTGGCCCAGGCATGAGTGCTGCGTTGTGAGGCTCGCCTGGACTCGGATCAGCACAGTGCTGCCCGTGCCCAGTGGTTCAGTGGGCTGCTGGGAAATTGGGTCAGCGGCCCAGCAGTACTCGGGGCAGCTGTGGTTCAGCTTGGCTCACCACTGCACACCGGCCTAAGGCACTGCTGGGCGCCCTGAACAGGCCGGTTCATTCACCAATGCAATTTGATTATAGTTCAATGAATACTGGTGCACTTTGCCATCTTTTTATAACCCTCTGTGCTTCACCCTCTCTTCCCCTTTCCTCTCTCTCTCTCTCTCTCTCTCTCTCTCTCTCTCTCTGTCACTAGCCTTCTTTCCTCCCCTCACTGTTGCACAAGAGCTCTCTTGTGCCTCCTTTTTAAGGTTTCTGTGTGTGTGTGTGAGTGCAGCCATGCGTGTGTGTTTTCTCTGTGCGTCTTTGCTTGGAATAGTGTTTCAATAATAGAGCCTGTATTTGTGTGCCTGAGCTGAACCGGCTCCATCTTGGGTTGTTTAGCAATGAGATGCTGCAAATAATCTGCCTTTTCAGGTCCTTTGGCCAGTGTTGGGAATGAGGCACTGATAGGCCGGGTGCAATCCTGTGGAGAGGAGGAGGGAACAACTGGTTTTTAGTGGTGAACAGAGACAATTACAGCAGCAATAATAAGCAAACAAAAGGTCCACTTCTATTAGGAGTAAGAGAAGAACTGATTTGGACAGAAATTAATTGCAGAGACAGAGGAAGAGACAGAGAGAGAGAGAGAGAGAGAGAGAGAGAGAGAGAGAGAGATAGACTTTGAATGAGTCAGACCTTTTTGCTTGCCAGCTTGGAAAGTAAGTGAGGTAGATGTGTGTGTGTGTGTGTGTGTGTGTGTGTGTGTGTGTGTGTGTGTGTGTTATTGTATCAGTTTAAATTGTGCATGTCTCATACTGTGAAGGCACATTAAATGGACAACCCACACCTTTCATTCTCTTGCGTTTGTCCGTGTGCTCATGTGGGTGCTCATGTGAGTGTACACGGGTTGTTTGTGCAGGGGTGTTCATGTTTGTTTGAGTGTGTGTGCACATACAGATGTTTTTTTTTCACGTTTGAACAAACTGAATGTGTTTTTGTGTGTGCATGCATGCGCGTGTGTGTGTGTGTGTGTGTGTGTGTGTGTGTGTGTGTGCGCGTGTATGTGTGTGTATTGCTTTCAGCTGACTGACTGCATGTGCATGGTTCTCAGTGGGTTGTTTATCCCAAAAGCAGACACAGTGAGCACATGTCAGAGACTTGTGCAGCTTGTTATAATTAAGTCCAGGCAGCAGCGGCAGGGCAGCTTGGCCTTGTCTCTGCCTGACACACACACACCACTCCCCTACTACAAACACCACACACACCAGGCTAGCACTGCTCTGACTGCTCAAATGCCATCGCTCACATCTGGGGACATAATATTTAAAAGTGTGTGTTTATATTGAGGAGTAAAAATACAGCATGTGTATTGAGTGGGAAGAATTGTAATTGGAATGATTATTGGTTGGTTATGGTGTACACCCCAATCAAAGATATGGGTCTACAGTATATTCTGTCAAGGTTCATTGCAACCGGGGTGATAGCTTAAGGAATTAGTCATATATTGGATCCATGGTCCATCATTCAAATGGTAAATTCACATTTTTACTGGTGTGTGAATGTGTGTGTTGGACAAGTTTGTAAATGATACGAGATTTCTAATCTGGAGGGTGTTTGTGTTGGGTTCACTTTGTGTGCTGGACAAGCCTGAAAACATGAGAGGATTTCAAGTTTGTTACAAAGACAGTGTGTTTCTAAGTCTGTGAGTGTGTGTGTGTGTGTGTGCATACATATATCATAGTGTGGGTCAGACTGGCCTGTGTTGTGACAGACGGGGTGGGCCCTCATTAATGATCACCCCTAATCCATTCTCTGATCCACAGACTCCCTCCCGCCCAGTGCAGCGGGGTGTCTCCCCACAACAGCGCAGTCCATCTGGGGTTCCCCACGCCACTAGCAGGGGTGTGGGGGTGGGGGGGGGGCAGTCCTGTAGAATCTTAATCAAGTAAATATTGTGGAGATTTGCTGGGTCTGGAGAACGGCCCTAGAAACACAAAGTCATTTGATTAACAGGAACCTTTATTACGGAGTCAGACCATTACCCTTTAACAGGGACCTTTATTAGGGAGTCAGACCATTCCCCTTTAACTGATTAACAGGGACCTTTATTAGGGAGTCAGACCATTCCCCTTTAACAGGGACCTTTATTAGGGAGTCAGATCATTCCCCTTTAACTAATTAACAGGGATCTTTATTAGGGAGTCAGATCATTCCCCTTTAACTAATTAACAGGGACCTTTATTAGGGAGTCAGACCATTCCCCTTTATTAGGGAGTCAGACCATTCCCCTTTAACTAATTAACAGGGACCTTTATTAGGGAGTCAGACCATTCCCCTTTAACAGGGACCTTTATTAGGGAGTCAGACCATTCCCCTTTAACTGGGACCTTTATTAGGGAGTCAGACCATTCCCCTTTAGTCAGCTGATGAGGGGGGACTGCAGTTAACTAATTTACAGGGAGGAGAGGGGGCAGAGGGGGCAGAGGGGCAATATGTAGAGAGAGACAGAGAAGTTGTTCTATGTCTCAGGTGTATGTTAATCAGTATAGATGCAGTATGGTGTTCTATGTGTCAGGTGTATGTTAATCAGTATAGATGCAGTATGTTGCTCTATGCATTAGCCCATATGATTGCATTAGCAATGTATTTTTGGTCAGGACAATAAAGCCTCTTTGACCTGAACTGAACTGAAGAGGTGAGAGAGACACAAAGGGCAAAACAAAGGCCAAGGGGCACAAAGTGCAGAAGGGGAAACGAGGGAGGGAAAGAGAGACAGAGAAAGAGAGAGAGAAAGAGAGAGAGAGAGAGAGAGCATGTGGACAGGAGGAGAGAAACAGAAACAGCAAGAGTGAGTGAGTAAGTGAAGGAGGGAGAGAGAGAGAAAGAGAGAGCACAGAGGAAGAGAAACAGAGACAGCAAGAGTGTATGAGTGAGTGAGTGAGGGAGGGAGAGAGAGAGAGAGAAACAGAGACAGCAAAACTATGTGAGTGATTGAAATTGTGTTGAAAGAAAAAAAAGATGAACATGAAGAGCTACAGAGAAAAATAGGACAGAAAGAGAGAGAGAGAGAGAGAGAGAGAGAGAGGGAGAGGAGGAGCTGCCAGCATCTCTGCAATAGTGAGATTATCCCAGTCTCTCCAGCTGCCACAGCTAGGAAGTAGAAAGATGGGTGTGTGCAGGAGTGTATGGGTAATATAACTTCACACGAGACGGCCCTGGCTGTCACTGAGACAAGCCTGGAGAGGAGGAGAGAGGATATAGAAAAGATGAAGGGATAGAGGAGAGGAAAAGAGAGAGGTGGTGTTGAGGGGGGTGGAGTGAGCAGAGTAAGGGAATGACATGTGGCCACTCTCTGCCTCTGTCTCAGCTACTGCTCACCCAGGGATACGCTGGCAGTCAGCCATCTCCATACTAAATCCCCATTGTAATACACACACATACACACACACACACATGCACACACACACACACACACACAGCTGACATAAACACACACACTGCTGACATAAACACACACATACACAGATGCTGCTAATACTCACAAAATATACACTTACACATATACCCCATACACACACACACACACATACACACACACACATACATACATTATGCAGCAGTTGTCCTCACAGTGTACACACACCCACACACACACACACACACACACACACACATATATACATTATGCAGCAGTTGTCCGCACAGTGTACACACACACACAGACTCATTAAATGTTCACACACACACACAGAAACCTTCAGTGTTTTCTCTCTCACTCTCTCTCTCTCTCTCTCACATGCACACACACACACACACACACACACACACACATATACATACATTGTGCAACAGTTGTCCTCACAGAGTACACACACACGCACACACACACACACACACACACACACACACACACACACACACACACAATTGATGACTGCCCACATCCTTATCTGCACAGGAGCGCTACATGCCCCACTGCACCAGGGGCATCCACTAGTTCATGGCCATATTTCTGCCAAGGTTAACTACACCACTAAAGCCAGTCAGCTGAGAGAGACAGACTGTCATCATGAGCCGAGCACAAGGGAGGCTACTACCAGCGGGCCCATGTGGTATCGATCCTGGATGGGGCAAAGCTGAACCCAAATTACTTTGATACAGTGGAGCTTATTGACATGTTTCCAGAGAAGGAGGAAAAATGTAGCACCTCTGACTGAGTGACAGGCTGGAGTAGAGCTGTCATTTTCCACCCTCCAAAACAACAGAGCATCAAACAGGACAAGGACGCACCACAAGAACAAGGGGATGCAGAGAGGAGTGGGAGGAGAGAGAGAGAGAGAGAAATCACATAGAATATAAATCATAAGACTGTCGTACATAACATAATTGTCCTGGTCTTTTAATAGTAATTAATGCACATTCTCACAGCTGATAGAGAACTGCTGTTGCCTGAGCCATTGGCCTCCTCTGAGTCAGCTGACTGTCACAATCAGAGTCAGATTCATTTGGTCAAGTGAGTGAGTACATACAAGGACTCTAGGGACCTGGGTCTGTAGCTGTGGGTGTCACTTCATCTTTACGATATACAGACAATATAATATACAACACACAGACCATATACAATAAAGGCAATATACTAAATAAAACATAGACAATTGGAAATGGTCAACAGGTTTGGCCAAACCAAATTGTGTGCGCTGTATTTCAATGTACAGGCACAGTTTAAATGGACACAACACACAGCCAGTGGAACATATGCAACAGGCACCACCTGTCTAAAAGGATACACGTCACACGAGGGCTGTCAGTCACCTCGGTCCCTGAAATGGGTGCATCTGCAATTCATTCTGGTCCACCAGGCCATGTGATTCAGGTCTGGGCCAAGTCAGGGCTACTACAAATTCCCTGCTATCTGAATCTTGTGCTTTTGGGATTTTAGATCTCTTTGTACCTTTCAGCAAACTGGTAGGGTCCAGTCAGTGTAAATTCTCTGTGGACAGAGTACTGGATTGTGTTGTAAAAATAATAGTCCTTGAAGAGTCATGGAGAGAGCAGCATAGCACAACGGCTGAGGAAAGTTAGGAGGAAAGGACAGAGGTTTTAACCATGAGGAAACCTAAGTGATGAATCATCTGAGCAGAGGAAGGAAGATAAGTGTGGAGCATGGAGACAGAAGCCATTGAGAACGCAGTGTGCAGTATGCGATTGCACATAGAGCCTAAAAAGATGAATAGCGACTAAGCGTGTGTGTGCGTGTGTGTGTGTGTGCGTGTGTGTGCGTACGTGTTTGGGTGAACGTGAGCGGGGGAGGAGGGATGCAGGGGGAGGAGGGGAGAAGAGGAGCACTGGAGAATCTTTTTGATGCCTTTGAGATGTTTAAAGGAAGCATTTGAATGTAACCTCTGTGCCGTTCATCAGTAGGCTTGTCACTCAGCCTTCCTGAGGAGTGAATACCCCCCCCCCACACACACACACACACACACACCATGCCCCCTCTACCCCCCTGCTCTGGCAGTGGGCCAAGCCTGGTCTCCATGACCTCCTCAGCCTGCCTGGGTTGGCATGGACACAAAAGGGCAGGATACAGGATGCCAGTGTGAAAAGAGGCGAAGCTGCCTGACTCGCCAACCCACACACACACACACACACACACACACACACACACACCCCTCCCTCCACACCACCTCTCCACCCCTCCCCACCGCTCCCCATGCACCCAGCCCACGGCTGTGAGGGAGAATCTAAACGACACTTCCCACTCCCCTCACGTTCACTAATTACGTTCCAAAGCACGTGTGTTTGTGTGTGTCTATGTGTTTGTATATGTATGTGTGTGTGTGTTTGAGTGTGGAGAAGGGGTGGGTGGGTGTGTGAGAAAGGAGCGAGAGAAAGGGGTGTGGGAGAGTATGTGTAGAAAAGAGATCAAGAGTGAATGAATGTGTGTGTGTGTGTGTGTGTGTGTGTGTGTGTGTGTGTGTGTGTCTGCCTAGTGACAGAAAACAGAGACATGGGAGGAGGAGGTGAATTAGTTAGAAATGTTTTAATGCTATTTGTGTGTGTGTGTGAGAGGGAGAGTGTGTGTGTGTGTGTGTGTGTGCTACCCATTCATCCTACAGATTTACACACACCAGTGTGTGGTTGAGCTGCATTTGTAACACAACACACTGAGCTTCCTCTCCTTTTGTGCAGAGATGTTTAAGAGAATGACTCAGTCTCTCTTTCTATGTGTGGGAATGTGTGTGTGTGTGTGTGTGTGTGTGTATGTGTGTGTGTCTGTGTGCACACAGAGAATAGGCTTGTGTGCCTTCGTATATGTTGAAGTGTTAGACAAGAGCGTTTTGGGTTAGTACAAGACTGTGTGTGTCTGCACTGAATATACATTTGACTGGGAGTGTGTGGACATTTCATTGCTGGTGTGTATGTGTGTGTTTGTGTGGGCATTTAATTGCCGCTGTGGGTTTGCAAAATGGCCCCCTCTTATCTTCTAATTTGTCCCTCTTACTTTCATTATGCCCTCCACATAGCTGTTAGGTGGACCACTCATACCATCTCTCTGCAGAGCCGTAGTGTTAGAGTGTGTTCTGAGGGGTCCGAGAGAGATACTTTGGGGTTTATTGGTGAGTTTGAAAACAGTGTGTGTGGCTGTTGGTGTGTGTGCAAATTCACAGCATATGCCTTTGAGTGTGTCTGAATCTTATCTGCGTGACTGTCAGTTAGTGTGACATTCAAAATCTCTCCTCCTCTCTCTCTCTCTTTCTCTCTCTCTCTCTCTCTCTCCTCCCACTCCTCTCTGCATCCCTCTGCTCTCATGCTGTTTCCTCATCCTGCTTGGTGGGTTTTTTTGGATGGAGAGAGGTGACAGCTCTGCTCCAGCCTGTCGCTCAGTCAGAAGTGATAAGTCTCACCTCCTGCCTCAACACACATACACATGCACACACACACACACGCACGCACGCACGCACGCACGCACGCACGCACGCACGCACGCACGCACATAGACAACACTGTCCTCCAGCACACAGCAATTTAATTCAGCCTCAGCATCAGAAACCTGCAGACTGAGACACTCAGGCTAAATGCTCAGCCACTCCGCCAGCCACCCTGAGGTGCTGAGAGACAGCAGAGGCGTCTCGGCCCTTAGGGGCTGGGCTGTTTGGACATGTTTGAGCTTAGGCTCGGAACAAACACATCCATCAGGTGGAACCATCTGCGTCTCCTCACAAGTTTATCCACACCCCCTACCTCTCACACACACACACAAACACACACACACACACACACACTCTCACAATCCATGCTTAAAAAGGAGAGAGATGGAGAGTGAATAAGTAAGATAAACAGAGGTGATGGTATTAATGCTACCTGGAGCAGAGGGGAGTTTATTTCACGGAAAGGCCACAGTCCAAACACACAGTCCCTTAGATGAAGCCACACTCCAAACCCTCAGTGCTCAAGTAAATTTATATGCACAAGAGGCCTGGATTTTTCACTTATGTCCCTCACACACACACACACACACACACACACACACACACACACACACACACACTCACACACACACACAATTGCAGACTGCCCACATCCTCATCTGCACAGGAGCTCTACATGGCCCACTGCATGGCCCAAACTCCTTTTGAGTGGACCTAGCACACACCCTCTCTCTCTCTCTCTCTCTCTCTCTCCCTCTCTCTCTCCCATTAGAGAGACTAAAAGAGGGAGTGAGAGAAAGTGAAGGTGGTCTGATGGAGCTCATCTCCCCCAGCCAGCTCAATAAAGCTGGGGGCTGGAGGCTGGAGGCTGGAGGCTGGGGGCTACAGGCTGGAGGTTGGGGTCTGGAGACTGGAGGCTGGAGGCTGGGGGCTACAGGCTGGAGGTTGGGGTCTGGAGACTGGAGGTTGGGGTCTGGGGGCTACAGGCTGGAGGTTGGGGTCTGGGGGCTACAGGCTGGATGCTATAGGCTGTGGGCTGTGGGCTGTGGGCTGTGGGCTGTGGGCTGGAGGCTGGAGGCTGTGGGCTGTGGGCTGGAGGCTGGAGGCTGGAGGCTGGGGGCTACAGGCTGGATGCTATAGACTGTGGGCTGTGGGCTGGAGGCTGGAGGCTGGAGGCTGGAGGCTGGGTGCTATAGGCTGTGGGCTGGAGGCTGGAGGCTGTGGGCTGGAGGCTGGAGGCTGGAGGCTGGAGGCTGTGGGCTGGAGGCTGGGGGCTGGAGGCTGGAGGCTGGAGGCTGTGGGCTGGAGGCTGGAGGCTAGGGGCTGGAGGCTGTGGGCTGGAGGCTGGAGGCTGGGGGCTGGAGGCTGTGGGCTGGAGGCTGGAGGCTGGGGGCTGTGGGCTGGAGGCTGGAGGCTGGGGGCTGTGGGCTGGAGGCTGGAGGCTGGAGGCTGGGGGCTGTGGGCTGGAGGCTGGAGGCTGTGGGCTGGAGGCTGGAGGCTGGGGGCTGTGGGCTGGAGGCTGGAGGCTGGGGGCTGTGGGCTGGAGGCTGGAGGCTGGAGGCTGGAGGCTGTGGGCTGTGGGCTGGAGGCTGGAGGCTGGAGGCTGGATGCTATAGGCTGTGGGCTGGAGGCTGGAGGCTGGGTGCTGGGTGCTGGAGGCTGGATGCTATAGGCTGGGTGTTATCAGTCACCCCTGGAGCAGAGCTCCCACTACACCTCATGCATTATTCACACCCACAGACAAGCAGGAGGGGTTTTTACAGAAGGTCAGAACCAAGAGGTATACGGGCATTTTAGCTGTACAGTAGCTTTGTCTTTCTGCTGATGGAAGTGGTGTGTGTGTGAGCATGTGTGTGTGTGTGTGTGTGTGTGTGTGTGTGTGTGTGTGTGTGTGTGTGTGCCTGAATGTAAATCAGATGACAGTGACCCACATTTAGGCATGTAAGACAGAAATGTATTTCTGTGTGATTTGTGTGTGTGTGTGTGTGTGTGTCTCCATATGCACCCTGTACTATACATTAGCATACAGGTCAGGTGAGAGGTTGGCACTGTGACAGTTATATTTTTCACAGCCTCCTCTCAGTGGGTGTCTCTCTGGGACGTCGTCTGGAAGGAGACAGAGGGACATATGGCTCAATTAACCTCCTGCTTCCTCTCTCCTCCACCTCTCCTTCTCATCCACCCATCCATCCACACATACACACACACACACACACACACACACACACACACACACACTCAGACACACACACATCCATCCATGGCCTTTCACTTTGCCTAGGTGGCACCAACTTTTGCACCTTGCTCTCTTTAATTTCACAATTTTACACCACCAGGTTTCTCACCAACCCTAACCCTTACCCTAAACCCTATCTTCAACCTTGACCTATGACCCTGACCCTTACCCATACTGCACTGCTCTGTCCCACTCACCTGGCATGACCCCAGTGTCTGAGGTTAAACTGGCCCTCATGTACATATGGAGGAGATGGGGCACAGGCCAAACATGCACTCTAAAAAGTGAATCTTAGTCCCTCTCCAGTGAAAAACACACTCTCTCACACACACACACACACACACACACAAAGTCATACACCACGGGTTTTGAAAACAAAAATCTCCAGTGACCAGCTGGCAAGTGAAGGGCACTGCAAAGATGTAACTTCCAGAATGTTCCGGGGGAAGACCTTGTGAGAGTGCACACTCAGAGTCCTTGTCTAATGCACTTACCACAAGACAAACACAGACAGCTAGTGATCCTCATGAAAATGAAAGCAGATTTAAAAAGGTCTTGTGAATGAAGTGAGCAGAGGATAGATAGATAGAGAGATAAATACTTTTATTATCCCGTTGGAAATTCTGGGATTCTGGGAGTCCAAAATATCTCATTGAATATGACTGTGTATGACAGGTTTAATCCACTTATCACAGTGGAGTCGTCTGACAAAAACAAGGTCTATACTGTTCCAGGCATTGCTGAGTCCGCTGGCCAGATGCTAGAGTTTGTCATGCCTCTGACATGCTCTGATCTTCTTCCATCCCAGGTGCAACGTGCAGGAGTATGTGTGGAACAAGGGCGCGCGCTGCGAGTCGGTCATCACGGAGTTCCAGGTGATGTGCATCGCCATCGGCGCCTCGGCCGTCATGCTGCTGCTCCTCTTCATGATCGTTGTGTGCTTCGCCAAGCAGCTGCACGTCCTCAAGACCGAGAACAACAAGCTGCGCAAACGCAGGTCAGACTCCACACCAGCAGGGGCAGCAGAGAGCACCTTAAAGAGACACACAGGAGGGGGTGGGGAGAGATGTGGAGAACAAAGGCAAGGGGTGATGGTTGTGTTTTAAGCTGCCGCCATGGTGTGGTGTGCACCGGGGCATGGAGGGATTGGACACACTGATTTCCCCAGGGGAGTGTGAAGAACTGGAGCAGATGAACAGGGAGCCAGACAGAATGAGAGTAGTGGAGTCTGACCTGCGTCAGACAGAATGAGAGTAGTGGCAGGTGAAAGAGAGGAGCAAACAGCAGCCTGAACCTGATCAGGAGCCGGTTCTGGGTCTGTTATGGTTTTGTACATAAACCCTGTAGCATATTCAGACCAGCTCTAAGACAGACCAGAACCAAAGGCAGACCAGGCCAGACCAGACTAGGCCAGAGTCTAGTACTGTCCAGAGCAGAGTTTCAAGGGAGAGAGAGAGAATGCAGGGGAAGGACATGAGCTGTGGAAGTAAGCTGCCCAGCTGTCAGAAAGCAAAGTCACAAGAGTGGGCAGAGAGACAAATGGAGCGTGTGTGTGTGTGTGTGTGTGTGCAAGGCAGGCCAGGCCTGGAGGAGAGCGAGGGGAAGGCAGAGAGGTCTCAGGGAGAGGAGGAGCACGAAACAGGCTGATTTCAAAAACAGATGGTGTTGTCATGTATCAGGGCTTGTTTTACGGCTTGACTTAACGTGTGTGTGCGTGTGTGTGAGTGAGTGTGAGAGAGAGGGAGAGAACGCTATCGGACTGTGTTGTTGTCATGATTGCACAGGCCCTGCTCAACACATTGTTTTACTCAGTGCTTCAGTTGTGATGGCTGCATCAGCTGGCAGTGAGAATAATGAGGATGATATGATGATGGTGATGATGAGGCAGGAAAGTCAAGCAGAGCTGGATAGCGTGCTAATTCCTAGCATACGCCGGCAGCAGCTCAGCGCAGCGATGCCACAGCAGTTCCAGCTGGAAAGTAGGCCAGTGAGCAGAGGGGGTGGGGAGGGCCGGGCGGAGTGCAGCGAGATGGGGTGGGGGTGACCTACATACAGCTGTGAGACCTGGGGGGGTGTGGGGGTGGGGCCGGGATTGAAAAACTGCAGACAGCTTCATCAAAGAGCTGGCCCAACGCAAAACTGCAGACAGCTTCATCAAAGAGCTGAAACGCTAAAAAAAGGTGGAGGATGATGCTGGTGAAAAATGAAAACGAGCTGAAGGAAGGAGGGAAGGATAGACAGGAAGAAGTGCAGGATGGAGGAGAGAGGAGAGAGAGAAGGGAAAGATGGCGCATGGAAAGAGGAGGCATTTGTTGTGGTCAGGAGGAGCAGAGTATGTGAGGACGGATGACGACCGATGATAGATGAATCTATGATGCAGGCAGAAAGAGATGTGTGTGTGTGTGTGTGAGAGATTGAATTGAGAGTGGATGAATGACAGACAGAGAAGTACAGATAGAGAGAGAAGAAAAGAGATGGCGTGAAGAAAGAGAAGTGATTGGTAGATGGATGCAAAACATGGCTGGAAAGCAGGAAGGATGGTCTGTATAAATGGAGGAAAAAGAGATGATGTGATGGGCAGATGAGAAGAGAGGTGGAGAGATGGTCAGACAGAGATGGAGGAATATCTAGTGCATACTACTGGGTTCAAAGAAGAGAAAGAATGAGCAGGGTGTGTGAATGGATGAAGACAGGATCAGATGATGTGGCGGACGGTGGGATAAGGAAGAGAGCTAGAGAGAGTAAGTGATGAGGGATGATGGAGGGATGGAGTGATGAAGATGGTGATTTAGAGGGACAGTGTGATATGTGGAAAGGGTGAACAAACATAACGTCTGCTCAGAGAGAGAGGGAGAGAGAGACTGGGGTAGCAAAAGGAGAAAGAGAGAGTGCATCAACGTGTGGGAGGGAGAGAGAGAGAGAGAGGTAGAGTGTTGGAGAGAGAGAGAGAGTGTCAGAGAGAGAGGCAGAGAGTGGGGGGGGAGAGAGAGAGAGCGTCAGAGAGAGAGGCAGAGAGTGGGAGAGAGAGAGAGAGAGAGAGAGACAGTGTTGGAGAGAGAGAGAGCGTCAGAGAGAGAGGCAGAGAGTGTGGGAGAGAGAGAGAGAGAGAGAGGTAGAGTGTTGGAGAGAGAGAGAGAGTGTCAGAGAGAGAGGCAGAGAGTGGGGGGGGAGAGAGAGAGAGAGACAGTGTTGGAGAGAGAGAGAGCGTCAGAAAGAGAGACAGAGAGTGTGGGAGAGAGAGAGAGAGTGTCAGAGAGAGAAAGAGAGAGAGCATTAGAGTGAGAGGCAGAGAGTGTGTCAGAGAGAGAGAGAGAGAGAGAGAGAGGAGAGAGAGAGAGAGCGTCAGACGCCTACCCCCATCTGCTGCAGATTACTGTGGTCGGCTGTGAGGAGCGTGTGACTCCACCAACAACATGAGCCGCTGCTGATGCTGCCACCACTGCAGCCCTCACCTTACTGAGATGGAGAGAAGGAGAGAGGGAGAGAGGGAGAGAGGGATGAACTCAGAGGAATGGAAGAGGAGGACGGGGAAAAGAGGGGGCTTAAGTAGAGCTGAAGGACAGACGGAGTGGGGGATAGGGAGGGAGAGTAGGAATGGAGGGAGTGACGGTTAGAGAGAGAGGGAAGAGGAAGAGACAGACAAGAGAGAGGGAGAGAGGGAGGGAGGAGAAGCAATGGAGTGGTGAAAACAAAGATGGAGGGGAGAGTTTGACAAAAGCACCCACACTTTCTCACTCACACACACACACACACACACACACACACACACACACACAAAGCACTGGATGAGTGTGTCCTATCTGGTGGGGCAGTTAAGAAACCGAGCACATAAAATCTACAGCCTCTTAAGCTGATGCCAGTAAATTACAGTAAACATTTTATCATCACTCATCCTCTATGCTGCTTACCACACACACACACACACACACACACATACATACACACACACACACACACACACACATACATACACACTAATACACACTCACACACACACACACACAAACATAAACACACACACACACATACACACACACACACACTCACACACACACACACACACACACACACACAGACACACACACACACACACACACACACACACACACACACACACACATACACACACACACACACACACACACACACACACATACATACACACACACACACACACACACACACATACACACACTCACACACACACACACACACACACACACACACAGACACACCAGAGACAGGGCTAATTGGCAGTCTCTCTCTTCTACTTATTCTCAAGCATCATTAAAGAAGCTTTCATTAGCTAATCGTTAAGTATACATGCAAGGGAGGAGGGAGAGAGAGAGAGGGAGAGAGAGGGGGAGAGAAAGAGGGAGAGAGATGAAAAAAGGAAGATGGAGAGGAAAGAAGATAGTGTTGAGAGAGTAGATAAGGGGTTGAGTTTTGGGATAAGGGGGTCTTAGCGTCAGCATATGTGTTTGAGATAATGAGTGATACACACACACACACACACACACACACACACACACACACAGTCTCATCACAATGCCAGGGGCTTTCAAGCAATTCTGACCAAGCAGGGAGGAGGGCTTGTTTTAATAAACTGAGTGTATTTCCATGGTGTGCACACACACAGAGCCTGAGTGTGTGTCGGTGCTGTGTTGAGCTCTGTGTCGGGCTTGGCTTGCACAGGGCTGGAGTTCCTGGCTCTCTGGGTTCAGTCTGTTTGGGATGTGTTTGTGTTGCATCACAGAGTGTTTACTGTTGATTGGTTGTTTGTCTCCTGATCTACATGTTAGCATCCGAGTCTTTCCTAGATTTGCACTAATGCTTCTCTCTCTCCTGCCCCCTCCCCACCTCCCCACCTCCTCCTGTATCCATCCCATTGGAACACCACATTATGCTCTCCTTCTCTGTTCTTCTCTCATGGCGCTTGCCCATCCCTCCATGCCTCCTGTTCTCTCCATATCCCTCCTCTCCTCTTTCTTCATTCCTTCCTCCTCCTCTTCCTCTCCTCCCTGTGTCCTGCCATTGCTCTGGTCTTCCTCTGCCTCCTAATGCTATTGGTCATTTCTCCTCTCCCTCATCTCTCCTCATCTCTCCTTCTCTCCTCTCCTCTCCTCATCTCTCCCTCTATCCTCTCCCTCATCTCTCCTTCTCTCCTCTCCCTCATCTCTCCCTCTATCCTCTCCCTCATCTCTCTCTTTCTCCATCTGTCCTCCATACTTCCTCCACCTCTTCATTCCATCACCTTCTCTTTCGTCTCCCTCCATCCCTCTCTCTCTCTTTCCGTTTGCACACCCCACCCCCCACCCCCCCTTCCCTCACAGCAGTAAGTACCGTCCCTCCTCGGAGCAGCACAATGATAATTTCTCGTTGTCCACCATCGCTGAGGGCTCCCATCCAAATGTAAGGAAATTGTGCGACACCCCTCCTAACCTTCCTCATGCCCGTGCTTTGGCTTACTATGATAACATTATCTGTCAGGTAACGTGTTTCTCGTCTCTCTTTCCCTTCTCTTTTCCCTTCTGCATGGTTCTGAGGGTAACCTTTTTTTAACGTTTCATTTGGGGGGGGGGCATGTAAATGAGGGGCGAGGCAGGCGGGCGGGAGGCATTTGCGATCTCTCTCCCTCCACACGTCTCCTTCTCACGCTCACGCTCACGCTCCGTACGGCAAGTTCGCTCCTCAGACAAGAAGCCCGTGGTTGCCGGGGTAACCGCTGTTGCCATAGCAACAAGCTTACTGTAAGGAACCGGCCGCCACTCTCTCCCTCTCAGTCCCTCCCTCCCATCGTCTCTCTCGTGGCGTGGCCTCAGCGCCCGCTAGCCAGCAATGGCTTATGGGTAAGGGTTCACTGGGTGTAGCTGCTGACGGCAGTAATTATTCTCTCCTGTTTCATTCATCTGCCCAGCTGTGTGTGTGTGTGTGTGTGTGTGTAAGGCACTCACACCAGTGTGTGTGACAGAGGAGAGAACACGCTACTGACGGACTCTCCCATCACACTAAGGAACCCATGAAAAACCCACTGTATTGATCCCTCAGTACACAAATCAATGCGCAGGCAGACCTCAGATGGTCACGCTATCATAGGCACTGCAGCATCATACAACCAACCCACCACCCACACACACACACACACACACACACACACACACATACACACACGTGTAGTCCCCCCCCCCATACACACACACATAGACACAAGGTGCCCATTATTAATTATTAATAGGGCTGGCTTTTAGGTTCTCTGTTGCTCTTGTCTGGTGGCCCCCTTGCTTGTTGGAGTGCCCCCTCCCCACCCCCTCTCTTTCTGCTCTCCTTCCTCTTCACCTCTGCATTGGTGTGCCACTGCATGCTCTGTCACTCACATGCGCCCTCCAGTGGACATGTGAGGCGCTGCTGCTGCTGCCTGCTCGCTACACTGCACCTCACCCACAAATATATATATATATATATTTCTATATTTGTATATCTATATATCTGTATGTCTGTTTCACTCGTTTATCCTGGCTCTGGGGTTGAGGGGGAGGTGGGAGGTGGGGGGTGTCTTGTTTGGGGCAACAGGTGAGTGTTTTGTTTAAAAGCAGGATAAACATCTGCGATGCAACGTCTCGGCAACACCTTTAGGTGGCACTCCTTGGGGTTGTCTGGGGGGGTCAGACTTACGCACGTGCACACACACCACACACACACACACACACACACCTACACACACATACACGTCTAACATGGCTGAAGCATGGGGAGAGTAGAATTAGAGCTAACGTGGATGTTGTTCTCTGTGTGGGATAACCATAGCTTATTTAATGGCCTCCTCAGTCCACAAAGATCATGCCCATTTAAGGCTTCACAAGCAACCTGCTGCATAGAAGGACAAAGAAGAGGATCTTATCTTATCTCTGGCATCCGCAGAGATGAGGCAACAGTGGCAGTCTGGCTCAGAGAGCCCACACACCTACCCTCCTACACACACATCTAAACTCTGAGATGAAGCTAACACTTAACCCATTCCATGAAATCATTCGTCGTGTTTATTTTCTGTCTTTCTCTCTCCGCTCCTTAAATGGCCACTCTTCGTTCAGTGGTTTTCAGTCGTTTTTCTAGTGTGGGTCCGCACTCAGGTCCTGGTTGCTGCCAAACTGCCATGCCATGCAGATGGCACTGTGCCAGTTCCTGTCCAGGCCTGGCTCACATCCGCTCAGCTATACTTTGGAGACATACTGGCTCCAACTGCTGGAGACAGGACTCTAACTAACCCAGTGAGGTCTCCTTTTAAATAACCCAGCCTTGGCTGAATGAGGAGGGAAGGTCGCAACCAGGGATACTAATCCTTGTCACTGTAGAACTCTTTCGGAGGGATTGCCCCTCTCTTCCCATCCCTCCGCTTTCTCTGTCCCTCCGTCTCTCTCTCTCTCTCTTTCTTCTCTGACGAACTGCCCGATCTGTCCGTGTCCTGTCTCTGCTCTGTTGAAGGTGTGTGTGTGTATCTGAGGTACATAACCCTCTACCCTGCCCCCACCCCTTAGAAAACCATGAGCAGATACACCTGGGAGTGTAAGAACAAAGAGGACACCGACTGCGAGGTAAGATCAACAAACAACCCTTCCCCACCCTGAGCACCCCCGATCACCATCACTAATGCCCCCTCCAGCCCCCTCCAGCCCCAGCGCTGCGCCACCTCAAGAACAGTCTCCTCTCATTGTACTGTGGACCTGTCAATCATCCGTTCTCAATTCAGTGGACCAATCCCTGTGCAGTGATCACTCAAAAATAATGCAGTCATCCATCCCCAGTCCTGCAGAAGAGTGGTCCATATGATGTCTACTGTCTGTCCTCTGGAAAATGAACTCATTGAGGAAATAAACAATTATCGTTTTCATGTTAGGATGGGCTAATACAATAGTGTACACCATTTTAGAGTGTTCCCATTCAATTCAGATAGCAAATGTAATGCATTGACAATATCTAAGAATAAGAATGCATGTTAGTGCATTGACAATAATAATTATGATATAAGGAACAATGGCAGAAATAAGGACAGAAATGGCACAAGCTTCACCTAAAAGAGTTACGTATGGACCATTCAGCACACACTGCATTCTAGAACAATCCACCCTCATTTGGACTTAAAGATATTATAGATTCATGATATCATTTTCCTTTTTTAATATGTAAATACACTATATGGACATTGCTAGTTCTGCTTCAGGGCCAGCTAGAGTGTAGCTCATGGACAGAGTTCAGTCAGTCAGGGAAAAGAGGCATCTGCTGATCCGTGGGTGTGACAAGAGTGGATCATCAGAGGGTGATGGTGCTGAAACCCTCCTGTCAGAGGGCCTAAGCTCTACCCGGGGCTGCTGCTCTGCCCATTGAGGGAAGATGATGGCGTAAATCAGCCAGCTCATCTTCATCTCGAATGCAGGCGTCCTCCTCCTGTGTTCAGACGGCATGTGTGGAGTCTGACCTTCAGACGACGGAGGACATGGCTATCGATTGTCTTTGTGATGCAAAGGAAGGTTTAGAGTTCCTCATGTAGTGGAAACACTCCTGAAAATGAAACATTGTGTACGAGACAGAAAGGAACAACCTCTCGGCATGAGAGGAAGAAAATAGATAAGTACATGTAGTAGACACACACACACACACACACACATACAGATACATAGATGTGCACACATACACACACACACACACACACACACACACACACACAAAGATTGTCAGGCTCTTTATTACCATCCACCAAATCCTGCGGCTCTGCGATCAATATCCACTTGAGTGAAAAGAGCAAGGCCTGGGAATGCAGCCAATTGCATACTAACACAGACGCACACACACACACACACACACACACGCTCAAACACACATGCACACACACACACACACACACACACACACACACACACAGATGCATGCACACACACACACGCACACACACACACACACACAGATGCATGCACACACACACACACACACACACACACGCACAAACACACACGCACACACACACACACACACATGCATGCACACACACACACACACACAGATGCATGCACACACACACACACAGACGCACGCACACACTCACACACACACGCACGCACAAACATACACGCACACACACACACACACTGCCTCCTTTCAGATTTACCCTCCAAGTTTGACAGGAAAATCTGAACAATGTCAAAGCAGTAAGAAAAACCAGCACTCTTCAAAGTCAGGAAAGTGAAACCTAAGCAGACGTGTCTGTGAGGTCATCTCTGTAGGCATCATAAGGACCACGACTCAGCAGAAGATGAATCTGTACAACCTTCTCCGCTGTAAATGAAATGTACCAGCCTGAACCTGAGGCTGTTAGATGGCCAGCAGTTTCACTCCTCGGTGCTCATGTCCCCTATGCCTTCTGTTCAGCTCAGCCTTATGGGCTGTGCTGTTTGTGTCCCCCTGAAGTGAGTCATGTCCCCGTCACGTCCCTGTCTCCAGTCTCCTGCCCTCTTCGTGCCCTTCCTCTTCAGTGGCTGCATACGGCCGACATCAAAGACAACATATGGCCAGCCGAACTTTAAAAAAAAAGAAAAAAACATACTCAAAAAAAACATTTTTAAAACCCACACACTGACAGACACACAACTGTTCACTTACTTTTCCCTGCGTCATAAATCCACACAGCTCCTGAGAGCCACTTCAGTACTCACAGTAGGCTCTGCCACAGCTGACTCCAGCCCACATCTGGCTTGAATAAGGCCCAGATCTGGCAGACGTCTTCATCCATCCTAAACCACTCACAGTTGGAGGAAGTAGCACTTAAAGAAATGAGCTTGTGAAATACATTGTCTGAGATCGGACCTCAACATTTAACAAGCACCAAGATGGCAAAAATGCCTTTCCTGAAAGCCGTTAATGGAGCTGTCCTTTTGTGCGTTATTCTGTCACTCCTACGCTTTAAAACAGCAACAGCCACTTCAGATAAGTGGGAAGAAATTGTCAGTGTTCAGCTGACCACCCAAGCACTTATCAGTATTTGCAGTGCTACAGGGACCTAATTGAACAGCTCTGGCAGTCGCTCAGAGTTTAAAATTCAGCCGGCGCCTCCTCGGAGGGTGGCACCCATTGGCAGTGTCAACACAGCGCCCTCACACAGGGACGGCTAATTTAGCCTGAAATTAAAGGCCGGCAGAACAAATGCAGGTTAAGACCCCCTCAGGAGCGCAGAGCCAGACGAGCCAATGGTAGCGGTCTGCCATCCACGTCCGCATGTCTGAGGAAAACTTCACCTGATTCTCTCTGTTCAGCCTGTCACGTGACAGTGCAGAAGAGAGGGCTTTTTCCACACAATCAAAACTGTACCCAATACTGTGGTGGATATTCTCGACATTTAAGTTTACATTTATGCATTTAGCAGACGCTTTTATCCAAAGCGACTTAGATTTGTCAACTATCAATTACGTCAGGGCCAGTCTCCAGGCTACTGGCATGCTAGCCAGGTTCCTTACCCACTAGGCCATCACCACATTGATCAGTCTGTTGAATAGTCAGCATTTTTAAAAACACCATCAGTAATCATAGGGTCATTAAGATGCATACAAAAGAATGGAAGTTCCTCTAACATCTCGGCTCTACTTCATCAAATCAGAAGGGAAGGATACAAAGACAGAGATGTTCATCACCTCCATCATATCTCCCTGTGATATATACCCTGATCTCCCTGTGATATAACCGTCTGTTTCATCCAACTCCCCCCTCCCTACACAAACAACAGGAACGCATTAAAACCCTTTGCACTCCCTCAAAGCTCCTCCACGACCCCCCCCCCCCCCCAAAAAAAAAAAAAAAAATGAAAGAAAAGCAACACAAACCCATTTTCCAGTTCCATGGCGACGGAAAGAAGGAGGGCCCATACCCCGTTACCCTGGAGGTGGCGTATCCGCACGTCCTGCCCGAAGTCACTATATAGGCCTCCGCTGAATGGGTAAATGACTCCCTGCTGACAGATCAGTGACACACTGACACACATGTACAATGGCCCACTTCACAGGGTGATTACAGCAGCCTGGCCCTGTCAGCATTTTGTGAGCGTGTGTGTGTGTGTGTGTGTGTGTGTGTTTGAGGTGTTGAAGGCAAAATAACACAGCCCATTTCTCCTTCTCTTGTTGATAAGGTTTCATCACCACATTCAGAGATTTACTGCAGCATATCACACATACATACACACACACACACACACACACACACACACAAACACGCACACTCCTTTAATGTGTGATGATCTCTCATCTCTTCAGTGACTGCCCTAATTGGGGCCTGTTTAATGGTTATTCCACAGAGGGTAAACGGGGCTTGGTTGGCATTGCAGTAGATTGCTAGTACCTTCCCTGCCTTCCTCAAGCCTGTTTTTTTGTTTGGGAGAGGGGGTGCGTGTGCTTTTGGGGGAGGGTGTGTGTGTGTGTGTGTGTGTGTGTGTGTGTGTTATCAGTAGGGACAAAGGAGATGCATAGGACTGTATGAGAGGCTAAAGGGGAGGTGTTGCATGTCTGCATGTGCCTTGTGTGTTTGGGTTGGGATGGTTTGGGGTCATCTGACCCTGTGTTTCAATGTCTCTTATACAGTCCTGTAATCGTCCTTTTAAACCCACGGGTACGTAAAAGGGCATTGGGTCCCCACTAAAACAACTGAGTGTAAACTCGTTTGGTGATGCTGGGAAACCTGATGGGTGAATGTGGTTCTCTGTGTGCTCTTATTTCTTTGTAAACCCATTTATTCCAGCCACCGGGATAAGCAGGTAGTATCCCTCTCTGAGAACAACTGACTTCAGGGCTCCGCACACCGGCGCCAACACTTTCTGCCATTTGCACCAGGGCCACAATTGTAGATCGGCGCTGAAATCTGTAACTGAAAACTGATTGTGAAGCATTCAGTAAACAATGTATGTTACTGAGCAGCACCGACAAAACGAGAAGCTAATTGTAACTGAAGGGGCGGCAGTGGCAGAGATCGACGCTGGTGTGTAGGGTTGGGTTGAAAATAATGGAATCAGAAGTAGTAGAATGGTGCGAAGCGGAGTGTGTCACTCTATGTCACCAGTGTGCGGAGGCCTTCATGATGTATTTACACATGTGGCATAAATACAAGTTTAACTTTAACTTTGACTCACTGGGGTTTAAGTAAATTTGACTTAATCGGGTAAACCTTTATGTTTTCCTAATTTGCTGTAGCCATCAGATAGTCCTGAAGCTCGAGTAAAATATCAACATATTGATATTACCTTAAAGTAAGAGGGTGTCAATGATACAATGACAGAGTTGTAAATCACAAGGGATGGGATCCATAAAAGTGGGGGGCTGTGTTCTAGGCCAAGAGGGTCCTGAGAACGCGCCAGACGGGAACACATGTTTGGTTTGGGGGGGGTTCTAACAGGCTTTGTTGGTTCTCCAGGATGATCCTCATGCCCAGAACAAGCTGGAGGACCCCGTGAAGGCCCCCCCTCCCAAGGAGGACGAATCGCTCAACATCCAGAACTCTCTCACCCCAAAGCAAGAGAACCACAAGGGTCTCGGCGATGAGAACTCCTCGGAGGTAAACTCGCTGCAGAACAATATGATGTAGAGCAGAAAAATAAAGCAAACGAAAAACAACAACTACAACAACAACAACAACAACAACAACAACAACAGCACCCAACCACTGCCACCCCAACTCTCTGCTGAATATCCCCCACCCTCCCTTACACCCACCCACTCCCCCAAACCTCCACCTCCACCAACTACAGCGATACAACCAGCCACAAACAAATGACACTGCAGCTACTGTCTCTAACACCAACACCTCAGTAATGCTACCAGACCTTCCAAACTATCAGCTGCCAACTCAGTCCCCTGCCCCCACCCCTTGCCCTTTGACCCCCCACTCAGACTCTGCATCACAACCCCCACCCTCCCACCCCTTGTTGTAGTCTCTTATTTTGATCCTGTAGTTCAGTCTTTAACCCCACCTTTACACACATATACATGTCATCACACACACACACACACACACACACACACACACACACACACACACACACACACACATACACATACACATACACACACACACATACACATACACACATTCGTGTATACACACACACACATCCACGCACACACACACACACACACACACACACACACACACATACACACATTCGTGTATACACACACACACACACATCCACGCACACACACACACACACACACACGCACACACACACACCTTCCCCTGCCTTACTGAATACTGGCATGCGTTGGTGTATTTTGTAAAAAGTTAAACAAAAAAAAAACTACATATATACGGGGTTTAAAATAAAACATTGTCATAAATAGGAAAAAAAGCAAAAAGCTACTGAGAGGATTTGATGTTTGTCTGACTAATTCAGTGAGTATGTATAAATATATGAAAAAAATGCTTGGATTGATATTAAGGTTAAAAAAACACAATGTGTCTTCGTCTTCGTTTTCATTGATGTGATTTCTAATCCTATGATGTACTTGTTTTATTTTGTACTTTTTTGGGAATACCGACTTCAAAGAGAAAAATCAGTCCATTGTTGAAATAAACCTTTTTAACATTAAAACCCTTGTCCCTGTGATTCCTGGATGATGCTCTTACCCGGTCCTGTTGCTTTGTGTGTCTATAACCATGAGGGCTGTCTCGTCTGGGCAGAGGGGAAGCCCTAGAGCTGGCAGAAATTGTTTGTCTGTTGCTTGAGTGCTGTCACTGACTGTGCAATTTAAGCCAGCCTTAGACCTAATCCCTGTCCGGAGGAGTAGCTCTGTGCCTCTCTTGCTGTGAACATGGCAAATCTGCATGGCTTTCCACTCCTCAATGGCTCCCTGGTCTTTGCTCCTTAACACACACACACACACACACACAGACACACACACACAACCACACAAACAGACGCATACATGCACACATGCACACAAATGTGATACAAATCACCAGATATGCGTATGCGTGTATCCAGATGAAGGATGGTATCCAACACACAAACACTGGTTGAACTCTCAATCACACTACCCAAAGAAGTCCATTACAAACAATTTGGTGATGATTGTAAATGGTTGACAATGATTGTGAAATGAGTTGGAATATCAAACAAAACAGATGTCACACGATGATATAAAATCTTGACTGGATCACACACACACACACACAAATTTCTTATTGGATCATCTAACCACACACACCCACACCTTTCTCTGCCTGTAGCTTGCATGTTCCTCACCTTTTTCTCTTTCTCTTCACGAACAACACCAATGAACCTGCCACCTGTAGCACTCTACTGGAATGCCCTAATGAACTTACACACCATAACCAGTCCAGAGAAACCTCCACTCTACTCCCACACTGTCAGTTTTACAGACCTTACCTATTTAAAACAGCCCAATTTGTGTATGTCTCAGATTAATTAAAAGTAACAGAGGTGCATGAATGAAACGCATTGTTGACACTTCACAAACAGGATCCTTGCAAATGCACCATTTCTGGAACACAGGTCTGTCTGGATCCAAAGCCTCCTATGTAAGCCTTCCTCTTGTAACCACGACACAACTGTCCATGTTGGGAGAAATTCTGGATAAAACTCTTGCATGAGAGGTCTTTTCACTGCCCTGTGTTTGGGCCCCTGAGACTGCGCAGTGAGATTGCCTGGCCGTGCGGCTTGAGGACTCTTTGCCCCCTCTCTCTCTCTTTCTCTCTCTCTCTCTCTCTCCCTTCCTCTCTCTCTCCCTGGGCCAGCTTCCTCTGATGTGGCTGCAGTGCGCTGAGTTGCAGGCTCCCCTCGTGCTCCTCCCCATTAGCCAACCCAGAGACAGAGCGCTAGTGTACACTGGAGAGGACTAATTAGCCAACCCAGAGACAGAGCGCTAGTGTACACTGGAGAGGACTAATTAGCCAACCCAGAGACAGAGCGCTAGTGTACACTGGAGAGGACTAATTAGCCAACCCAGAGACAGAGCGCTAGTGTACACTGGAGAGGACTAATTAGCCAACCCAGAGACAGAGCGCTAGTGTACACTGGAAAGGACTAATTAGGAGTGGCTGAGCACCAATGAGAGTTCTAATTAGAAAACCCCCCTCTTTTTTTTCCTTTCTCTTTGTATATCACTCTCTCGCTCTTTTCTTCTGCTCTCTCTTTCTGTCTTCTCATGTCTGTCATTGTGATTTCTCTTTCTCTTCAACAAACTCTCTGTATCTTCGCTCCTGTGTTGAGGCCCACGGTTGGTGTGTCTCATCCTGTGCCGTCTCTTCTAAGCAGTGTCAGGGCCCAGTAACACATGCATTGTTAGCTGCAGAGGAAGGGTCAGATTGGATTGAACTTTGAACTTTGCTAGTGATAATGGGCTCATGCGTACTTGCAAAGTAGTGTATGAGATATAGGTAGATTCTGTATGTTTACATGTGTGTGTAGTATATGTGTGTGTGTGTTTATATGTGTGTTTAGTGTGTGTGTATATGAGAGAGAGAGAGAAAGAGGACAATAAGATGTGAAGGGAGAGGCTGTGAGGGGGTTGAGAATCTAAATTTGGGTTGATTTAGCCTGTGGAATTTGGAATCATTACAGAATGCAAGCTCATTTACACTGACATACTCATCTCTTTATTTCACTCTTTTCTCTTTCCATCTCTCTCTCTCTCACACACACACACACACACAATTTAAATGAGGAACAAGTTGGCATGGATTGTGTGGCCTCTCTCTTTACACAGTTTCTCCAAATTGAATTACTCTAGTCCCGGCAGCTACCATGGTAACTGCATTCGTTAGGTTTTCAACAGAGGGAGAGCAGATTCAGGGGGCGAGAGGCACTGCAGTCCCTGAGACACTAATAATGGAGTTTAGCTGACGGGCCTCGTCAGCCTGCTGTTTCACGAGCCTTGGTTCTGAAAGGAGAGTAACATGAAGCTCTTCTGAAGTGTTGTGTGTAGGCAGTCCTGCCTACAGCATGTGATCATTATGAAGCCCAGGAACCTTTTCAAAGATCAAAGACAAGACATTTAGACAACATACAATATAAGACATTTAGACAACATACAATATAAGACATTTAGACAACATACAATATAAGAATGTAAGGAGCCACACATATGATGTGATGTCATCCACTGTCTCTTGGGCCTTCAGTGTGCCAAGAGACCATTTGTTCCCGTGCTAGCAATATCAGGTCAGGGACAAATCTGTCCAAGTGTCAGTGGTCACCACAACGACATGTTCTCCTGTTCCTGTCCCCTTTCTCTCTCATATCCCCCTGTCCCCTGTCACCTTTCTCTCTCATGTCCTCCTGTCCCCTTTCTCTCTCATGTCCTCCTGTCCCCTTTCTCTCTCATGTCCCCCTGTCCCCTGTCCCCTTTCTCTCTCATGTCCTCCTGTCCCCTTTCTCTCTCATGTTCTCCTGTCCCCTGTCCCCTTTCTCTCTCATGTTCTCCTGTCCCCTGTCACCTTTCTCTCTCATGTCCTCCTGTCCCCTGTCCCCTTTCTCTCTCATGTCCTCCTGTTCCCTTTCTCTCTCATGTCCTCCTGTCTGCTATCACCTCTCTCTCTCCTGTCCCTGTCACCTCTGCCATCTTCCTGAGTGCCAGTAGTGGCATATTCCCATTTCCTGTCTCTTTGCACCTGCCTTAGCTACTTCCTACAGAGACATTGGATCTTACTGCCGTCTCTCTCCCTGCCTAGAACTGCCCTCCCTCTGCTCCCCACCACCACCTCCTCCTCCTCCTCCTCCTCCTCCTCCTCCTCCTCCTCCACCCTCTTGCCTCCATCTCCCCGTTGTTGCTTTGTGAGGGCGCAGCTCGCACACAAGTGGCACTCCAAGCATGGGAAGTGCGGTTGTCATAGAAACTCGCTTTGATACTATAGGTCAATGTCGGATAGCGAGAGACAGACTGCCTCCTCTCTCTGATCTCCGATCAGTCGTGCAGAAAAGTGGCAAAGCGTTGCAGTATCAGAGCGACCATTTGCATGTAAAATTACTGATGCAACACATTTAAGACCTACAGTGGCCTCTTTGCTGCTAGTCTAGGAAAACCATGACCATGAGTGTAGATGTGTATAACTCACTACAGTAGAGCACCTTCATGAATACTATAAGCACCATGCCAATACACTGTCTGGCTTCATGTTTCTATCGCCTAGCTGCAGCACCTCCTTCCTCCCCTCCCCCCTTCTCTCACTCGCTTCTACCCAATGACCTAAATCTGTGTGAGGCAGTGGCACATCTCTTGAATAATGCTCTCCGAATTTGCCTGATGCTTCTGCATGCATAATTGGATTCTTTTGCATGTTTCCCTGTATCTAGCTCCACTCCCCCCAACACGGCTTCAGACCCCCCCTCTCCCCCCTCAAACTCGACCCAGTCAAGCCAGTGGTGAGGAGGTGTGGCAAGGCCACCAGGAGACCAGCGAGAGCAGAGAGAAAAAGAGGCCTGATCCCTGCTTTATCATTGGCTGAGGATCTGGTGGAACGATGACACACTGATTTCAAAGAAAGCACTGCCATTGGACAGCAAGCACACGAGTGCGCGCTTACACACACACACGCACACGAACGCACACACACATAAATACACACACACATTGGATGGTTTGGTAGCACCCTGTTGTCCAAGAGACAGACGAGAAAGTGAGGGAGAGATGAAGCAGAGCTTGAACTGACTGAACTCTGTAGAAAAGCACTGGGTTATAAATCCAGGCTCCTTTTGGAATGTGGCATCTTTTCATATGCAAATCAGTCATGAAGAAAAACTGGCCCTAAGGCAACATGTCTCAGTATCAGCAAAAATGTTTAGATTTTGATCGATGTTTCATAGGATTCAGAGGGGCCAGAAAAAATGAACGGCTAATGCACTTTTATCATTTTAGGAGGTCATTAGTATGTGTCCATTGTGTTTATTGGGAGTGTGTTTGCGTGTGTGTGTGTGGGTAATGTGAGTGCATATATGCATGTGTGTGTGTCATACTCTGTGTCAATGTGAATTTGCTGTCCGTGTGTGTCCTTGTGTCTGCGTCTTTGCGTCTCTGTGTGTGTGTGTGTGTTTCCTCACAGGGTGACATGACCATAGACGTAGAGCTGCACTTGCCCAAACACGCCAAGGTGTTGCCCACCACCAGTCCCCGAGTGCACTACGACGTGTACCTCTACAAGGTGCCCAAGTCCCCAGCTCCGGGCAAAATGAAGAGCCGGGTCCGCTGGGACGATCGACCATACCACCCGTACCCCCCATCTCCCGGATACAGTCCCATCAGCACCCGCTCTCTGCCCGTGGCCTCGCCCAGCAGGCGGTCACGGCCACACACGGCCAAGACTGGCACACCATAGTAACCACCACCACTATTGCCATAACCACAGCAACAACCTACTACCACTAGAGCCAATCAGCTCAGAGTCCAGCACAGGTGACCTGGTGCTGACAGGTTACACGTGCTACAGTGTGCAGCGAGGGACATGCTGAATGCACACCTGTCCCTCTTTTTCTTTCACAAACAGATGTCAGACCATGCAGAATAAACATGGTGAAGCAAACCAAAGAACTCCACAGAAAAGTGTTCATTGACTGAATGCCTCAGAGACTTAAGACTAAGAGAATAACTGATCAGAACACATAAGGGATGAGGGAACCGTTGCAAATATAGGACATTATGACTCCAACATATGGGCCTGGTCTGAGCAGGGCACACACACTCCACCACGCCGTCACAAGTGTTGTGGATGTCTTACCTGTGGGAGTGTTTTATCAGTCTATGATGTATGACACTAAGTCTTACGGTTTCAGAGGATCTACGCAAAATCACCTTTCATAACGAACCAGGGTGGGACCAGCCGCTGATGAACAAGTGGTGATGTTGAGTCTTTGTATGCTAACAAGCTTTATATGATAAAAAAAAACATATATATATATTCATGTAAAAATAAATCTTTGAAAAGATCCATGTTCTCTTTTTTGGTTTGCCGGTGCCTTTTGGGGTTATTTTAGAACGCTCAACATCAAATATAAAATGGGTGACATGGGTAAATGGGTAAATAGGTGAAATGGGTGCTTTTGTCCCAAACTGTGTGCTCCCATGGGTTAGTTTGGGAGGTGCAAATGAAAAGTGTATGAGGTACAGCACAGGAGCAGCTGGCTGGAGAGCAGCATCAAGTGAGTCATGAGAGGAACGCTTGTGTGTGAAAACCAGGTCACAGCATCCATTAGCTTCAGTGCTTGTTTGGAGTGAAGTGTGTGCACGCGTGTGTGTGTATGTGTGTGCATACACATGCATACATGTGTGTGTTTGTATGTGTGTGTATATGCGTGTGTGTGTATGTGTGTGCATACACATGCATTAGTGTGTGTGTTTGTATGTGTGTGTATATACGTGTGTGTGTGTGTGTTTTCGATGAGAACAGGGTTAATCTGCCTGTCACAGCTGCTGAGTGTTGGCACGTTCACTTCAATCATCGCCCTGTACTCAAATTTAATCTGCCACCTCCTTCAGGTTAAAGCGCCTGGTAATACTCAACTGATGATGGCACTGCAGCGGTCACGTCATCAGCGCAATCCACTTCCCAATGTCAGTTTAAGGTAATGCATCCATAGACTGATGGCATTACTGCTATGTAAGCTGCTATATGCGCAGAGTGTGCATTCAAATGAATTATGTTTACAACATACATGCATACATACATACATACATACATACATACAATTTCCTTGATGTAGCCATGATTACACACAAAAGACTGTCACTGTTGCTCTCTGTCCAGTCTTGTGCTCCTTTGTATTGTGTTTAGACTTTCTCTCTGTTTCTCTATGTCTCTTTCTCTCTTTATCTTCCTGTCTCCCTCCCTCACATACCCCCATACCCCCCCGCCCTCTGTTTCTCTCTCTCTCTCTCTGCTGAATCTCACACCTCCCTCCTCTATCCATTGCTGACTGAAAGCAAACCTTCAGCACCTCAGCAGGCTTTTCTTTCTGGCTGACCACCCCTCTCTCTCCCCCTCTCCCTGTCCTGGCCCCAGAGAACGACCCCCTGCGCTGGGGTAAGTGTGAACAGTGGCGTGCGTCCAGTGGGCCTCTGAGGCAGGGAAAAGCTGAGGGGCCGTCTCCCCGGCGGCAGGGGGGCCCCTGGGCCACATTGTGGCACAAAGGATTAAATTATCACACTCCATTAGCTCCTCTGTGACACAAGGGGCCTGCCAGGAACATACACACACACACACACACACACACACATTCCCTCACAGTCTCTCTTTCTTTCTCTGTCTTTCTTTCTATAGTTTGATAATATCCCTGACATTTATTTTCCATTGTCTCAGTGTCACTTTCAGAAACACTGACATAAGCATTTAGACAAATTTATCATGTGTCTGAAACTCACTAATAGAAAGTCAGCTCTACTTTCAGCTCGCGACTCTAGCAGCCTAGAGCTGTTTGACTCTGAAGCAAGAATCTGCTAATCCCCCCTGCTACAAGCACACAGAGAAAAATAATTCCAAGTGCAGAATGCGATGATTCAATTTAGGAGGAGTCTGAGCGCCGTCCAAGAGGAGCTGCTTGCTCATTAGCCAACAATTCTCATATGATGAGAACACAGCATGCTAGCTGCTGGCAAGCTAGCTGGGAAAATGAAACTTCTCATGGCCTTCCACCATAAACATCTTATGGGTCGCCAGTCTTGAAACCAAGAATAGGACTGTGGATCTCTCTTTTCGAGGTAAGTTGGCCATGGACAGTTTGCCTCATTCCTGTTTGTGTTCCATGAGACTGGGCAGCAACTCAGGCTGGGTTACTGAGCAAGATGATCAAAGAGGTGTCATAGTGCCCTCTGGTGGTTAAGAAAATACACTGCACCCACACTAAGACCACCGCAAAAGGAGAAGTTGGCCTACATTGTGTACAGCACAGCATTAGTCTCAAACGAATCCCTGCTTGTATTTTGAGAACTGAAGCTTGAGTCGGATCATGGACCATCTAAAACTGGAATTCTTCTCTTAGTTTTCAAACATATGAATGCTTTCTTCTATGCAAATCAAAAATGAAGCATCCAGATTCCCTTTAACATTTTCAAAGACCTTCTTTTTGTACAATGAGATTGTCATTTCCGAAATATCACAGCAGTGCACTTATCCATATGACGCATTTACTGCATGCAACTAATCATTAGCATAAGGTTATGGACTATAGCTCACTTTTCCCATGGTATGGGTCCCAACACACCATGCATATAATAATGCATTACATTAGCAGTTAGCAGCACAAGGGTGAATAGCAGAAGGGCTGTTGTTTCTCCAGCCGACTGCCTCCCCTGTCCTGCTACCCCAGCCCTAACCCCAAATCCATTTGCATGAAGAAGGAAAGGAGAGTTTATGGTGTGCATCCATGGGGAGGTGGGTTTCCTTTCCTACAGACGCCTCTTTGTGTGCACCCCATGCAGACCCCCAGCACATACACATGCACAACCCCCATTCAAGGTCTGTTCTGTCTTCCTCTTTTCATACTCAATACAGAGACCAAGTTTCAGACACTGGCTGTAGGCCAATTTCCCTTTACACAACCTGGTCTTTCTATTATGAAAATGTGCATTTGTTATCCAGACATATTGTAACCATTCGTATTGGAAATGAAAGGGTGCTTGCACTTCAACGTCCTCTTGCCTAGGTTACCCTGTGTGTATGCGTGCGTGTGAGAGGGAGATTTTGTAATGACTACCATTTCGCATTTCGCATTTTACATGGTATGTCCCTGCGCGGCACCTGTACGCCATGCTTTGGTTCCAGTGACACAAACGGTGGAGCTTCTGAGTCTTGCCAGAGAAATTGTAGACGAACTCTGGTCTTGGTCTCTTTAAAGATAAACATTTAAAGTTTTGTTTGAAGGAAGGAAGATACTACTGCACAGTGTTATTAACTGAGTGTCTCCAAAGTGGAAAGACAGTTACGTTTATCATCCTTCCGTGACCAGATAGCACAAAGCATAACACACCAGATGGCTAGCTTATGCTAAAGGTTTGAAGCATCATTGGCAGCCAGCGCAATGATGAGTGTTTGCCCTTTTCTTCAAAATGTTAACTTAAGTGCCTTGCTTGCGAGATGAGGTGGTACTGTTTTCAGCGTGATTTCTCTCGCCGAGGTCTATAATACCATTTCTTACTTAGCTTGCATTTTAGTATATATCAACTGGTATCAAGTTTGCGTTGTCTAAGGCATTCTACATAGAGATCATGTTTACCGAACTCAACAGCATCCTCAATAATACACCGGATAACTGCAAACTGGTAGGTCACTCATTCATCACTGTCAAATGTCGAAACGTTAACTTCAATTTGCTTAGAAACCTAACCTATCCTCATGGATCCAATGCTCTTTGATGCCGCAGGGAGAGTTTGTTCTCTTACTGGACAGAAAAGCTGATGCTTCGTTTCTGGTGCATCATTTTCTATCTTTTTATTTACGAGGTGAGTGAAGTCTTCTGAATGCAGTTTGAACTAAGAAAGCGCACGAGTATGTATGAGGCATAACACGTATTTGTTGTTTTCCAGCGGGCTGTAAAGTTTGCTTCTTGGGTCTTGTTCAGTCCTTTAGTCACTACAGTGCAGTCAGTCAAAGACTGGTAAGTTAGTCAAATAGCCTACTTAATCATCACCACTCCTCTGCCTGTTGTTCAAACCTGGTGTGAAAATGTTATGTCACTTTAGATGATAAAGTGTAAGTAACAAGCTCTTCTTTTTTGAGGGTGTGAGTTTGGCTCAGGCTAGGGAGAAGGGCCAGCTGGTGTTTCTGGAAGGACTAAAGGATTGCCTGGGAGTAGTGTTGCCCGATGAGTCCAGACCTCAAGGTCCCACATTAGACTTTTTCAGGTGATCTCGTGCCCTATGGGCAACATATTTTTTGTCATGCCTTTAAGAACCCACAAAAAGTGCACAACATTTTAATGTTCTGCATGGTATGTCTTTCTGTGTAATATGTATACATGCTGTCTTCCACTCTTACCTCAGGCCCCAGTGCTTGGATCTGAGAGGTCTGTTTGAGTTTGTGCTCAGTTCCCTGAGTCCAGCGGGAGGCACTGTTGGTCAGGGGGACACTGGACCAGGATGCCAGAGTCCTCCGGTGCTGATTGTGGATGACTTGAGTGTCCTCCTCAGTCTTGGCGTCAGCGTTAGAGCAGTGCTGGACTTTTCCCACTACTGCAACGCCAACATTTGCCATGAATTAAAGGTGGTCATGCTACTGGTGTTGGTTGTGTTACGTTGTGGAGTAAAAGAAAAATGCCAAGCTCAGTGTATTTCGTGTAGTCAAGATGCAAGATTTGTTGAATCCAGACCATCGAAATGTCATCCAAAAGCACTAAAATGCTGTTAACCTACTGTAACTGCTCTGTCACGTGCATTGTATTGGCTGCCATGTCCACACAACCTCCCTGTCTGCCTCTTGCTATCTGAATTTCCAGGGCAGTGCAGTGATGCTTGTGAGGTGTGAGGAGGAGGATGACGAGGGTGATGAGGAAGGCTCTGAGATGCTTCAGAGAGGTCTTATGCATCAGTGTACGCTGGCCCTGCAGGTCCAAGGCCTCCCCACAGGCTACTGCAAGGACATTCACGGGCAGGTAGGGTCGTCCTCATCACGGGAGGAACAGCTGTGTTTGTGGGTTGTGAGTTGGGGTGGGGGGAAAGAACACAGAAATGCCTGATAAAATCACCACAAACTTGGTGGCATTAAGGTAATGTGATACAAATAAACCTGTTTTCATCAACCCGTCAAAATACACCCTATGTGAATCAAACATTAATCTAGTTCATTGTAGGAAATACAGTTTTTCAACCTACTTGGGTTTATACAAATTACAACCACATTCACTATGGGTGTTTCAAAGTGAGGAACGGGAGGAAAGCCAGCTTGTGATAACAGATGCTTTCAGACATAAACTGATTACCAGATCTGCCGTATCTACCAGAAATCACTCTGTCATGCTGCATGTCCAAAAGGAAAAGTTGGGTCCTTTTAACCCAGACGTGACACTGCCTGCACCCTAGTATCAAACCCGGGTACACTTCAGTCACCCTCCCCACCCTCACTTCAGCCACCTGAGTATAGTGTGAACAGTTTTCACCCGGCGTAGTACTAGAGTTTGTGGGGTCATGTCTAAATGATCAGGTTAGTGTCTGGAAATGGTGATTGTAACCTACACTTCTCAGGTTTTAGCATGGGTGCCCTTTCCACTGCAATAAAGATTATTGTGCCAAGAATTGAAACATGAATCCATACATATCTGGTGAATAAATTATGTGATGTACTGTTACAGCACACCAGTGCTAACATCAGCTGGAAACTTGTGTCTTCCAGGTGGACATTTGGTGGCGAGGTCAAAACCACCACCAGCAGCAGGGTCAGAGGAAAGTCTTTCAGTATAAAGTCCAGGACAAAAGCGCATCCTTCTTTGCCCGTGGCACGTGTAGCGCTGTCCTCTGACGCTGTGCGACAGTCTCTCCCAGGTGGTGAATATCAGTACACAACCTCCTGACCTCACCTGACCTCAGTATTGGCAATGGACTCCGTTCTGTCAGATGGTCATGGTAGAAATATGGATGCTGGAGGTCACACTTACATGATTGTGTACATAATACTTTTTCACTCTTGTGGTTTTTGAATGCCCAACCAATAATTCATCACTGATCCACATGATTGAACTAAAGCTTCTCCTGCAGCATCACTAGATTGACAGTGGGTTTATAAAATGGGTTACAACTACAAACAAGGGTGCCTGCAGCAACTAATGTAATTCAATAAAGAAATGAAGAACACAAATGCAAAATGGTTTATATTCAACTGTTTATTTAATTTCAAAGCTTCATTTGAAATTAATTACTTTGTACTTTCATTTTGATTTGATGTTTTTTCAGCAGGAACAGGATCTTCAGTGACTACAGTTGTTGGAGTCATTAAAGGCTTTGCCGATGGTATTTCAAATCACAGTTCAGAAACAGTTTCATTAAAAGTACAGTTCACAATTCTTGTGCAGCATACGATGATTACCACTCAGTTATTACTGGTGATTATTGATTGCTGCTTATTGCTGGTTTGCTAATTAAGTGTTTGCTATCTGCTATCTTGAGTGACCTGACTTAATAAGACCTTTACTCTCCTCAGGTGTTTGTAAATAGGCTGTAATTTGTTTTAAAAACCATTAATTCGGCTTCACTTATATAGACCATATTTTGGTTGGCCTGTAGCTTAGTTTTATGTGAGATTGAAACAGACAAACTTCAAGCTACTTTTGCATCATCTGCAGATGCTAACTGATGAACAAACATGTCAATATGTAATAAACAACATAAATCAAATACTGAAAATACATGTAGGGGCAACATATACATATATGTATGCCCAAATTACACATTTGCTCTCTGAAGTGTGAGCCTGGCCTAATTCACTTTCTTCCTCTGTCCACAATTATCTCTGCTGAGTGTCATCCCTGCCTCATTCCGGCGGACTCCTCTCACCCTCCCTCCTGAGTGGACTACAACCAACACTATGGGAGGCCCATGTCAGGACCGACTCTCTATCATAGAGGCCCTTCCTGGACGCCCATGCTAGGCCCGACTCCCCTTCTTGAGGCTTTGTGATTGACCCCCTCTCACAATGGCACTGTCAAATGGACCCTCACGGTTACCCCTATGACCCATCTCACTCCTTTGAGTTTGACACTATGTCTGGCCGCTGCTACATTGTCCAGCCATAATTCCTGGTAACCACCTATAGACTGACTACCATGTAATGTAAAGTGGGATAATACTGACTATGAAGTCTGACTATTGAACTATTATCAATCTTAGCTAAAACCATGGCAGTTGTAGTCTGTCATGGTTATATGACTTACTACTTTTCTACATGACCCTGCAGTTGTTACTTGATCGTGATCTGCAAGTTCTTCTAGTTAACTGACATAGATTTCTTCTGTTGCTCTTGGTTGCTCCCTCTGTGAAGCGCCACGAGACAATACTATTGTAAAAGGCGCTGTATAAATAAAACTGAATTGAATGTTGTGAAAGACATTATTTCCAAGAAATGAGCGAAGGAAATCTGGCAGATCAGACACAAAATTTTGTCAAAAATAATTAAGTATTATTTTACACTACGCTGATATATGCATTTGTCATTGTCGCGGTTCCCGCTACTAAGACTTCATTTCCCAGAAGCCATTGCACCGGAAGTAATTTAACCTCGGAAGACATGCAGAAAACACGTTTCTGACCGTGGTAGCCGCAGCCTCAAAGTTAATATGAGAAGTTGATGATGTGACAGAATAAACCTGCTCCTTTTTTATGACAGCGGTTTTTTCTAAAGTGAGTATGTATCATGTCGGGGCATTGGGTATACGTAATCTTAATGTTGTTGGTCATTGCTGTGTACCGAAGTCACTACGGGGAGATAATATGAGCTAGTGTTATTTTGAGCTAGTGTTAAAGGTTGTGTATTCTGACCGGTCGTAAACGGCGCTATTGCAAGGCCGGGCGGCAGCTGAGATCATGTTGTAGATTCATGGAAACACGATGTTTTGACGCAGAACAGCGAAGAATCTGCACTGCAGCTCTTCTACAATGTCGGGGGCCAAACACAGGATGCGCAATAAAAAGATGAGAGATCAGCCCAGCAGTGTGACCTATTCATCGACAGGATGGCGCAATGGTGGAGATACTCATGCCGGTCCGTATCATCAAAATGTCGTGAAACATTATTGTGTGAATGCATGTTCAGCAATGGCAGTAAATAACCACGACCAAAATAGTGCAACGTTTTGTCAGTGTCAAAGATGAGTTGTCTTGGTTGTGTTTGTCTTCAAGGGCGCACCAGTGACTCCCATTATGCGAAGGGGCAGGGTCCTCCCCACCAGGGCGGTGGCTGGGTCAGGGGCCACCATTCAGGGGGCTCGGTGTACCCTCAAGAGCTTCCCAAATGCATCACCAGTAAGTCACGTTCATTAAGGTATCCATTTTGGACAGTTGGCGCTGCCATCCCTGCATTTATCACTCACTAGCATTGCTTACTCCTGCAGGTACGTATTTTGCTAGGGCCAGGGCTGCAGAGGTGAAGGCGATGCTGAAGGCCGTCAACAAGAAGACTGGCAGCTGCCACACCTTTGGTGCTCTGCCCAAACACATGAGACGGAGAGCCATGAGCCACAACACCAAACGGCTTCCCACTAGACTGCGGGAAGGAGCCCAGAGGATGGTGTGCCACCTTTAGATTAGTTCCAGTCTAATTAATGGTTTAGTCCAGACAATGCATGCATAGGCCTATGTAAAGATAATATACCCATCTGCCAGTGACAGCTTTGTCTGAAACATAGTTTTTGATTCATTGGTAATTGAGTCATTGTAAATGTAGGTAGATCAACCAGCATGCCTTTGTTCTATTTGTGGTACTGATTTGGAAGCTTTACTGTTCCTTTAGTTGGAGAAAAGCCTCCAAGCGCCAAGAAGGAGAAGAAGGAGGAGTCAAAGGCCAAGAGTCGCAAAGCCCGTCGTCGCCATGGCAACCTGCTGCTGGAGTTCAATCGGCGGCAGAGGAAGAACGTGTGGCTGGAGACGCACATCTGGCACGCTAAGCGCTTCCACATGGTGAAGAAGTGGGGCTACTGCCTGGGGGACAGGCCCACACTCAAGTGCTACAGGGCCTGCTACAGGGCAATGAGCAGCCACTGCCTCCTGCAGGTTAGGAGGACTCATGACACAAGCCCACAGAGTACTAATAGCATCCTCGAGAGTGACTCTGGATTTTTCCTTTAAGTGAGCCAGTCAGTCCATATCCCTGTTCTTTAAGGCTGCTGAGTGCTGTCAGTGGGTGTAAGAACAACAGCATTTGGTACAATGTAGATCGAATTTGCGAACTGCCAGCTGACGTTAACTGATGGGGGCATGAGAAAATAAAACTAAATGTTTCCCTGCCCTCATCAGTTAGTGTTGGTTGCCTTTTCTTTAATTAGCCTATATTGTACATAATTCTGTTGCTCTCATGCCTACCGACTGCACTCGGCAACATCTAATAGCAGGACTGCAGGGTTGATTTGCTCAGGATAATTGCTTTACAGACTCACTGAAGGTCCACATTTTGTCCCTGGCTTTAGCTGGCTTGAGATGTGGAAATGTAAAAACAAATTTAGTTGGTTGCAAGGTGTTCTTATATATTCCTCATATTCTCCAAAAGTGTTGGTTTCTTCCCAAACCTCACACTGTGTTGTCTTGGTGTTGTGCTAGGACCTCTCGTATTACTGCTGTGTGGAGCTCCTGGGCCCAGAGGAGCAGCTCCTGGGCGCCCTCTGCAGGCTCACCAGTAAAGACACCGGTGAGGAAACAACCACATTTCACCCCCTCACAGAACAGTCTTCATACAGGGTCATTCATTGGTCACACCATCAGGGAAATCTATTGGCTATAGTATCATACAGTCACTCTTCATATATCCCATATTGCCTCTAACTGTATGGGAATTGATAGCGTTCGCTTTAATAAACTGTAAAGAATTGTAAGGTTAGAAGATTTCCGACTTTAGTCTGTTTTCATTTCTCACGACTTTTGTCAGTTTCTTCTGTTCATCGGTTTGTGTGTGTGTGTGTGTGTGTGTGTGTGTGTGTGTGTGTGTTTGTTTGTTTGTGTGCGTGTGTTTATTTGTGTGTGTGTTTTGTAGGGCCAACCTTTGCAGCAGTGCAGTGCCTATCTGGGCGCAGGCAGGGTAGTGTGGTTTTGTACCGAGCGGATCAGTACCCCATCCGACCTCTGGGCCCTGTGCTCTTCCTCTGGAGACCCCGTAGCGAGGGGTCGACTCTCAGACAGCTCTGGATCTGGGGCCATCCCACACTGAAGCAGGTAAGCCTGAACTGAACATCTCTTGTGTCACATAGGAATGTGTGCAGATAGCAAGAAGCTACCTGATCAACCCACTAATCTTACTGGTTATTAATGGATGTCAAAAGTTTTCTTTGATGGTACAACCTGAAGTCTCATGCTGTTTGCACATTGTGTAGGACCTCCTCTCCGAGCTGCAAGCAGCATGCCAGTGCTCGGAGGCTGTCGTGCCCCATGTGCCAACTGTGGTACCAGTCCCTGACCCCACGCCCAGCGCAGCAGTGGGAGAAGAGGCCGTGCCAGCCAAGGGCCTTGCTCAGAAACCCACCAGCGGGCGCAAGAGGAAGAGGGCAGAGCAGGACTTTAGTGCCCAACCTGCCAAGAAGATTCTGGGGGATGGCACCCGGTCACCCACCTGCCCTGTCACATGGAAGTCAGCCTTAACTGGAATTGTCATTAAGTAAGCCACATTTAATCATGCGTTATGTACTTAATATAGTTTTTGTCAGTGTATTATATGATTGAAACAGACCCCGTAAATTGCATTTACTAATTATGATGTATAAAATCACACATGCACACAGTGTTATTTGGATACATTGTTTATCATTTGTTTTGTATGTGTCTGCTATTCCTTTATTGTGTTTAGTGATCTTACCATGGAAATAGTGCGCTACCGTCTCATTGGTCCACTCGCTCACACGGTCTTGACTGAAGCTCTTTCTCCTGCCACACAGTGTGATGTAAGTAACGATCCGATAGCGTGTGAACCTGAACAGACTCTTGTGTAAGACAGGACACCAGAGAAGAGAAGACAAGACAAAAGACCACAGCCACTCTACTTTCTGTCCCGCAGGATGAAGCCCAAAGCAGGCCCTCGTGCTTCTGGTGGCCCGAGCACTGCAGACAGGAGCAGAACATGGGTCTGCACCGAGAGCAGAGCGGCATCTTCCAGCTGCTCAGAGGTCTGTTTGTGTGTCTCTGGCGTGTTCATGTGTTAATAGTAGGATCCACTATTGCATGTAGACATGGTGAGAAACACCAGGGTTAATATTATTGAAGGGAACATGGCAGCAGATGGATGGGGAGAAAACATGGCCGCAGTTACATCACAAACTGTGGGGCAGAGGCACACGAAATCATCAGAAAATTGAGGTAGAAATGGTCTGTGTGTGACATGGTCACTGTAAGTGGGCCTGTGTGTGTGTGTGTGTTGTGTGTGTGTGTGTGGTGTGTGTGGTGTGTGTGTTGTGTGTGTGTGTGTGTGTGTGTGCGTGTGTGTTAATGCAGAATATGTTCCCTCAGTTTGAGGCAGTGATGTACTCCACTATATTTTTTGCCATGGGTATCTTAAAAACTGGGCCGTCTTTCTGACGGCTGTGTGTGTGTGTTTTTGTTAACACAACATGTGTTCCCTCAGGTGTGTACTCGTCCACTGAGATCCCTGCAGGCTCTGTGCTGGGCCTGACCGTGGATGACCCCCGTATCACCCTTCCCCGAAGGAGAGGCAGAGCTGAGCCTGACCTCCAGCAGGCCATAGGTAACTTCACAGCAGAGACACCATTGACCTTTGACCTTCTCTGCAATCCTACTGCTGACAGTGTAGTGTCCCAAAGTCAGTCAAAGCCAGAGGATGCTGTCTACAGAAGCCATTTGAGCCTAAAGTAGAATGTAATAATAAGTATTGCAGATATATAATGTCTGTGCACTAGAGTGCATAGCATCATAATGCGAGACAACAATACATAAACTAGAATAATACTTGAAATACTCTGGAATTCAGAGTTCTAGAAATACTAATCTGTTGAACAGTTTTAGAGGCAAGTTTGAAGCAAGGTTCTGTTGATCAGAACCTTGGTGGTGGTGGTGGTGGTGTCTCCTCTGAGACGGGTCCTGTTGGCATGCAGTGTGTCTGGTTCTGAGCCCCTGGGGGGCCTCTGCTTGTCCATGCAGATGAGCCAGGTTCGAATCCTGGCGGGACCCTCCTCCACTCATGCCCAGGGCTGCACGCCTCACACGCTTTCCACCACTTCCTGTTCAAACTCCTCCTCTTCCTGTTTGTCTTTCTCTGTACATGTGATGGAAATAAATGGACTCCAGTTTTAGATTTAGTTTTAGATTAAAGACGAAAGTAATGAAAGGTGGGGTAAGCAATGCTACAGGATGCTAAACACATAACACTCTTTGCAATATCCCATCATTCAAGTCGTTTACTGAAATGAAGGCTCTGTTGTGTAGATCAGCACTGTATTTAGAAAACGTTTTCTCAACATACAACCAAAACATATGATCTTGCAAAGGCCCATTTCATGTTGCAACATGTAGTACAGCACTACGCCATTATGGAGTCTGCATGTGTGTGTGTGTGTGTGTGCGCGCATATGTGTGTGCGCGTGTGTGTGTGTGTGTGTGTGTCAGGTGTGGACGAGGAGAAGAGGAGGGCCCTCACCTTGCATGGAGTCCCAGAGCACTGCTGCCAGAGTGCATTGTGGGACCGGGCCGTGAGGGACAACGTCACTGACAACAAGCTCCCTGAGAAGGTAAGTGTGCTAAAAGGGCTGCTGTGTAAATGCTCATGCTTACTGTGAGCAGAAGGAACCTAGAACAGTGTAGCAGCATAATCAGTTTCATCTCTGAAGCACTTCAGGTCATTGGCAGTGATTTTGGTTATTGCCTGTTGTGATTGTAACTGTGAAATGGTGACACCAGGGTAATGTGTTGTGTTTGGTGTTGACAGTAGTTACATGTAGCTTACACTGAGATTCTTCCATGTGTACTGTGTGTGTGTGTCTGTGTCTGTGTGTGTGTGTGTGTGTGTGTGTGTGTGTGTGTGTGTCTGTGCGTCTGTGCGTGTGTGTGTGTGTATCTGTGTTTATCTCAGGAGCTGAATCGGATGCGGAGCGAGCTTCTGGTGCCGGGCTCCCGTCTGACGCCGACCCCTGTGCAAGGCCGTGTGCCCGTGCTGCTGGTGCACCAGCCGGGCAAGCAGGTGGGCCAGGAGATGCCCTCATGGGGGGCAGGCTGGGACCTGCTGCTACCCAAAGGCTGGGGAATGGCCTTCTGGATACCCTTGGTATGTATAGTACATGTCAGTTTAGTACAGCATAGTGCACTGCAAACAGTTCCCCCTTTGTACTGCATAAGAACTCAACAAGATGACAAATCTAATAAGTTTCAAAAGGTAATAACTGCAGTTTGAAGTACTGATGTTTGAATCAGTTATTGATGTCTGAATAAGTTGCTGTCGATAAAGTTGCTGGATTAATGATTAAGGCTTATCAGTGTGAAGTGTATGTTGATCACTCTGAAGCATCCAATTGTGTTACTGTTAGTGTTTATTCCACTCTGCCATATGCCTAAATCATCGTGTCTGTGCCGTTTCATTAGAATATTTCAGCACAGCAGTTTGAACAGAAGCATACTTGAAGGTCTGGGCTAAATCAGACCGTAGCGTTGGGTTGATTATGGGCTGTGTAATTGATGTATCTGATGAAGTCTTCTTGTGTGATTTCAACAACTGTTACCCTATGTTGAAGGTCCTCAGTGAAAACACTTAGAGAAAATGACAGAAATATTTGGGGAAATTTGATCAAAACATCTATTTTGTTGATGGATATAAACAAACCATTAAAAGTATCTATTTTTAATTTTCTGAAAAGTCTGACTTCTGGCGGCTTATGCACTGAAAATAGCTCTTCGTAATGACTGTTTGCTTTGCTGATAAATTTAGGATCCAGTGTCTTATGTTATGACAAAAAGGGATTTAATTTGCTCCCATTACCTCATGTTTGGGTGTATTTGTTTTGGAAATCACTCATATTGCCCAAAAATGGTCTCCTGTGTGTGTATTAGGTGTACAGAGGCGTACGTGTGGCTGGTCTCCAGATGAGCCTGAAGCACTCCCAACACAAGGGGGCGCCCCACTTTCCCCACGACTACCCAGACTGCCCTGCAGGCTCCCGCTTCCAGGATGAACAACAGGCCGAGCTCATGGACAAATTTACTAGGTGGGCATTGGGCACAGCACTGCACCCTGACACACTGCCCAAGAGCTACCGTCCATTTCATTCTGGTCAGCACCATGAACTCCCACTATGAGCAGTACATCAGCATAATGGCCTCTCATATAATTTAATGACCTAACCTGGACTCTGAGATGGTCCGCACAGTACAACAGGTTGTGTGTGTGTGTGTGTGTGTGTGTGTGTGTGTGTGTGTGTGGTGTGTGTGTGTGTGTGTGTGTGTGTGTGTGTAACAAGTGGGTGGCCACTGAATTATAATCAGTTCATCCTCCTTCACTGAGCATCATAAAACGTTCTGCTGGTGTGAGGGATTTATGTGGTTGACCTTTCACCCTGCCCGCAGGCGTCCGCCCGCTAAGAGGACCAATTATATCAAACATGGCTGCCTGGCGCCGTTCAGGTGCCCCTGGCAACAGCTGGTGGAGGAGTGGGTGGAGATCGTTAAGGAGACTGGTGAGGGGTCGGCTGCTCAGACTGGCGCGGAGACGCCTGGAGCTCCACCCAGCAACTTTTCTGTGCTCAGGTAGGTGACCTTTCACCTGCAGTCACCGACACTAATGAACTTACATGCAGAACCAAGACTTTAATGTAGTTCTGCTTAGTTTCACTTGAGGTCATCTGTGAGATGTGCTGTGCTTGTTCAAAGGTATTGAAGGATGCTGCAGGTTAAACTGTTTTGCTATACACCTGGTGGGTGATGCTTTGCTCTTTACTGTGCTGAAATCATTTCTTTTGTTTCTTAGTTATTGACAATGGCACAACTCGTATCAGACATGGAGTCCATTTTTACTGCACCGCACTGCACTGCTTTTCAGTTCATCACCATCAGAAATCCTAACAGTCAAATTGGTCCATGGTCCATGCCTAATAACTCGGTGTTATTTTTAACGTTAGTCTCCACTTTGCCTAATAACTTATTTTTTTAAGCAGCATCACATCCATTCCTCTGTCACCCTTCATGGTTTTTGCTTCTTCTTTCACTCCAAGCGATGGATTGTAGTTTTTTTCCCCTTATTTCTATCCAACACTGACAGATTTAGAGAATTGTGAGTATTTGCTCTAATAGTTTTGACACTGGATGATTCATGACTCAGCTGGCTGGAGATTGCTCAAGATTTCATGCCACTCCAAATGGCAGTGTGCTCGGAGCAGGAGCCCCTGTGAGACATAAAAGTCCCGTCATCTTCCCAGACAGCCTCCTTAACAGCTGTGAGAGATGATCATCGTTCAGCCGCCTCGCTCCAAATCGTTTCAAGACGCTTTTGGAGGGCTTTGCCAGAGAGCTCGGCAAGAAGCCCAAAGAAGTATTTGGCAGCTGAAAAACTGTAATTTTTACTCAGAATTCAGCTCAGTGGTTTTGTAAGTGGCGGTGGTGTGGAGCGGAGGAGGAGGAGGAGGAGGAGGCTGTTCTTTTCTCCTGACAGAACCCCCAGTAGGGCATGATTAGCAGGATTCTGAACAGGGATGATATGGAGCAGATCCCACTCTGATGCAGCTCGGCCTTGGCCCTGATATGGTCCAGGTCCAAACCATTTTGGGCAGATCTGATGAATTATTGACTAAACTTTAGGTAGAACATCTTTACATTGTTAGACCAGTTTTCATCAGAATAGGGTCGTTAATGTTTTTCTTTCTGTTCTTCTTTCTGTTCTTCCTTCCCTCCTTGCATGTTGTGATTTCTGTTTTCCTTCATTTCTAATGACTGTGTTTCCTCTGTCTTTCTTTCTCCTGTCCAGGAGTAGGAAGGTGCTGAAACAGCTGTCTGTCTGGTGTGAGCCCACCTCCTCCAAAGGCCAGCGGCTCCACCGCGGGCCCCAGCGCGGCCCCCAGCCTACCCCGCTCTCCTCCGTGGCCGCCGCCACCCTGTGGGCCTCGCACGGGCACAGCCTGGTGTGGGCGCGCTTCTCGCTCCTCGCCAAGGGCCGCCCGGAGCTGCACGCCATGGTGTGTGTGCCCACGGACGAGGACCTGCAGCTGCTGAGTCGGGACCCCCGCTGCACAGGCCCCCAGGAGCCTCGTCATGTCGACCACTTCAGGAAGCGTGTGAAGAGTGCACCCAAGACGAAGAAGAAGAAGAAGAAGAAGGAGGAGGAGGAGAAGAATGAAGAGAAAGCAGAAGGAGCCTCTGAGGACAGGCTGGCCACTGAGAAGATGGACGTGACCTCTGACCTGAGCTCGAGGCCTGCTGAGCACACCAGCTCTGCTCCAGTACCCAGTCCTAACCAAGAGGTTGCCTCCACCCCCACCGGAACTTTGGATGGCGCCTTAAATCTCAGCCCAGTTTTGCCTCAGGATCCTGTCGGCCCCTCTGACCAGGACCCTTCCACCTCCGACCCTGCACCAGTTCCAGTTCCGACTCCATCCGCGGAGAAGCTGGTCCTGGGACTGTGGCCGGACCCGCTGCCCAGTGTGACCTCACACTGCTCGCGTGTGACCCTGGGCTGGGTGACGCAGGGTGACTTCTCATTGGTATCGGGCTGCGGAGAGGCCCTGGGGCTGGTGAGCCTGGCTGGGGTGCTGCATACACTCCTGCACCAGCCCCCCGAACACCGCGGCCTCCTGCTGCTCAGGAACCCCTCCTCCCTGCAGTACCGCTTCGCCAAGATCACCATCGAAGCCTGAGCCAGTGCACACACACTGATCCTTACTTACATTTGTGTCCCAGGCTATTTGGGTATTAGCTGAGGGTGGAAAAAGAAAACTTTTAGGCTGCTAGTTGCTACACTCTCCAGCTCTTATAAAATTGAGTGCATGCTAGTGCAGGCACACACACAGATATAAACACTTGTTTGGCACACCCAAAGGACACTGACTAATAACTGTAGGCTGTTGTGTACTCCAGCTTAATCGGTTCTCCTGCATGAACATCGTTCTACCCATCAAACGACCCAGCAGAGTGCAGTGGCCATGCGACTCCATGTGAGTCAGAACATCTTTAATCCCCCGACTCAGACGTGCATGTGGAGCATAGCTGAAAGGTGCCTTGTGTAAATGAAATTCAGTCCAGGCTTTGGTCACGTCTTCCATGTAAAAGACAGAATGTGTGCAGCCTCTGTTATTAGCTGTGACAGGCATGTTTTTTTTCCTCAGGCTCTTGGTTTTAGGTGGATGATGTTATTCGCTGAAAGTTTGGCTCTTTGATCAGCCGTCACAACTGAGCTGGAGGAGGGAAGGTTTGCTTGACTTGGTGTGAGCGAAACACAAACGTAAGCCCTTTCAGGATGATGTATTCACTCAGTCCATCACATGACCATGATTCAGAGCAATGCTCTGTTTATCGTGCATAATGTTTGGAAAAATGACCACAAGTGATGGCCTGCTGATGTAAGAGTGTCTTCTGGGATGTGTCCTCCATAGCGATGCCTTTTCAGGGTTATCTCACACTTGGTCTAGAGATTTATTGACATTGACTTTGGTTTGTTTTGAGTGTGGAGTCACCCACAGACGAGCAGACTGCTCCGTGGGAAGGGCAGGGAAGGGAACGTAAGGTGCTCATCATAGACTCAGAGGTGTGGAATGTGACTGACACTAGGTCAGAGACTTCTGTGAAATATGGCTTTTGTTTGACAGTGTGTGTTATAAATTGTACTGCTCTTCTCATGAATATATTTGTTTTCCTAAATGTGTTGGAGTCTGGAGGACATTTTGAGTGGTGGCTTTGATGAAACTGCCCTGTGGGCACAGAGGCCTCTTTATTTATTTCCTGCGGGAAACTACATCTGGGTCAGATGCTTTATTCAGTTGGATTATAAGAAATGAGTTTACATGGCCTAATAGCTTTTACTTTGCTAAATGTGTTATGGCGGCCTTAGCCCCTGACTTAATTTTCTGCCTCATGTAACTGCTGCTGGTCTCCTTTTGAAAATGTCAATAAAATCCACCGCTGTCAAACGACCTCAGCATCTCTGACGTGCTTGCCCCTGTCTCTGACGTGCTTGTCCTTTCCAACCAGCGCTGGATAAGTCTGAAAGGTGTGACAACATAAATATTGCTGAAGTACCATAATCCTTAAATGTGTAGAGATGTTTTCCACAATACTTTTTGTTTTGGTTATCTTTTTATTTATCTAAACTGGACCACCTATCTGATGACCCTTTTTTTGACCAACCAATTTAACTGATCTAAATATCTTGCATCTAGCTTTTAAGGGCCAGGTGCATGAAACCAGTGACCCCCCCCCCCCCCAAAAAAAAAAACAAACTTCACAAGATAATTGTGATAATGTGACTTGGAATGGGACTGAAATGAGATTACTTGATAATGCCCCTTCCCCTCCCTTGGTCATCTTTAATCCCCACATGGCCAGGCGCTGCAGCCACTCTGTGTGTGTGTGTGTGGTCCTTTAACTTTTGTGTGATTGAGTGTTTGATGTCCTTAAGATATGCCAGTTTGTTGTTGCCATGCCGTCTCGGAAGCCACACACAAATGTGAGCATTTGCATTTGTTTGGCACTGTTTGTTTAGTTGCCATGTGATGCCATCGTTGATGTCAGTTCCATTAACAAGCACTGAAGGGACACGTGTGTGTGTGTGTGTGTGTGTGTGGTGTGTGTGTGTGTGTGTGTGTGTGTGGTGTGTGTGTGTGTGGTGTGTGTGTGTGTCCCCACTGCTGCTGTCACGCGTGGAAAGCAGACTTTCCTTGCCTGCAGGAGAAGTGATTCAACACTCCTTTCATGAGAGGATGAGTGGCGTGTCGGACGGAAGACGTCACTGTGTGGTTACGGTCACGACTTAAATGTCCTGATGTCACCAGAAATCTGACCTGCTTGAAGCGCTCCAAGACTGGCACAACTTGACACCAATTCAACCTAAACCTCAGTAATATAAACACCTCAAAGACAAAATGTGAATTTAATTTTCTCTTCATTGTGCAATGTGATGCATGTGAATTACCTCTCCAGTAGGTGGCAGTAGTTAGCTAACTTTTAGAGACATTCACCTGCAGCACTTCATGAAATACTATGACGTTTATTATATTTCAGTGGAGTTAAATATTGCCATGACAACAAAATAATATTATTTTCTCATGAATATTTCCCTTTTGCATTGTATGCAGAGCTTTGAGTCAAGTTAGAGTGTTAAAGGCAAACACCTTCAGTCAATGTCTTTGGGTTGAACATCACAACACTTATGTCAGCTTACTCTCCCAGGGTTAGTACTGACACAACACTCATCACAACACATCTCTCTCTCTCTCTCTCTCTCTCTCTCTCTCTCTCTCTCTCTCTCCCCTCCTCAATATGGCTGTGCTTTAGCCCTGGTGTTGTCGCTCTTCAGGAGTCGTCTGTATGCGCACCTCTGTTGCACATCAGCTTGGATGCCAGAGATCCATATGAGCTGCTCTTGGACTCTGGCTGGACTTTCTCAGTGCACCTCTTCCCTGTAGAGAGAGAGAGAGAGAGGGAGAGGAGTCAGTCTAGTCAGTCGGCACAAGGACTGCAACACGTAGCAGACAACAAAACACCTCAGAGAGATGGATGGGGGTCAGTCGCCACACCACAAGACCCAGCAACACACAGAACTACACAACAGAACAGCTCCATCCCAGGTCTCACCCTGAGCATGGGAAGACCAAACCTGCATCAACAGCTATCTCTGGTGCTATGGTAACAGTCATGCTGAGTGGCTTTAAAGGAGAAATTCAGTGTAATTAAATCTATAGCCCTGTTGTTTTTTTTTTGAGGTCATTGAGTGCTGTCTGTAGGAAAACAAATTAGAAATTTTGATACAACATAGACAGGCAGCTACCATTAAGTGAATGAGCTGAGCATGTTGGTGTGTTGAAGGCTTTCTTAAACTGATCATTAGCAGTGAGATTGCTTGCAGCACTTGTAAAGCACTGTCTAGGACTTTGTTACAAAATGGTGAACAGTCCACAACAAGAATCTCCAAATTCATTGATCACAACCACAGATCATCGACGACGATAAGACTGCTGCACAACAACTAAACCACATATAGCCAACATATGTGAGGGAATGAATATACTTTAACTCACACACTGCTAATAAAATTAGCATTTCACTACTTCACCAAAGGTACACTAATAAAGAGGACTTTGCTTGATTATGTAGATGTCATGGCAGTAGGCAGGAGCATCTGCAATTAATTCAATTTATAATCCAACTGAAGTGCCAGCAGAACAGCACTGTAAGAGTCGGCGGCGAACCTTTTTACAGGTGCTAAAACAACCCTGAGACATCTGATAATGACAGTGACTTGCCTGGAATTTGACCCATACTAATGAACACACGGTCAGTCTTGATTTTAGGTCTGGTGCGGGCGATCAGGAACACACCAATGAAAGAAAGGAGACATCTGAAAAAAAGCAAAATATGATATTTAAAAAGTACTATAAAATAAACTGTAAAAATCTACAAAAGACCAAATGTCTACACAGAAATGGTAGTGTTGCATTCCATACATACCCAACCACAAACATGAAGATGCTTACTGGAGACAAGCCAAAGAATTCCTGATAGAATAAGATACCTGTAGAAACCAGCCACACACACTCCTTAAGTTCAGCTCAGAGCACAAGAGGAAGACATTTCTATATACAACACAAGTTATTTGCTGCTGCAGTCTTCTAATCAAACTGCTTACATTCTAGGCGTGCCACTCCTCTGCATTGCGAATAATGTGCATCTTCTTTCACCTCTTATTATTCCTGTCTCCTTGTTCTGCTCATGTTTACAAATGCTGACGTCTGTGACTCTGGACATGACTCTTCTGCTGAATGGTGTTGCACTCTGAACATAGCTATTGGATGCTGGTGCACTCTTCGCACAGTTATTGGATGCTGTTGCACTCTTCACATAGTTATTGGATGCTGTTGTACGCCTCTAAGCTCTTTAGCTTGTGCGCTAATGATGCATGTTAATGTTTCCTTAAGTCAAGTGTTTTTTCACCCCAAGGCCTTTGCATGAGTGGTTGACTGGTGGACATAGTCCTCCACAAGACCCTTTTTGGCAATAGTTAAATAGGAAGCATGTCCAGGAGCTGAGCCATTATAATGACATTTGTGAAGAGCCTTAGAAAAAGGTACCTGCAATTATTGCACTGGCCGTGAAGAAAACATAATTGATGGGAACGACTTCTGTGGCGTCAAACATTTTCATGGCTTGATTGAGAAACCTGAGAGGAGAAAGCTACACATGATTACAGCTACACACCCACTCCCAAGATTTTCTATAAAATAACTTAAGTATTCAAGAACGCAACTTTTCACAAGTTCACTATTATACTTCCCTACTGTATCACTACACTGGGACCATCCAATATCATTAGCAGCTGGACTTGAAAATCCACAACTTCATTCTGACCTGCCCCAGTTGCCTTGGACCATTGATCTCCACCAGGCTGGATGTGGATCAGTGAATGTAGTGGGTTCTAATAATCCCTCATTTAAACATTTTTCAACATGTTTCAGGTTGTTATTTCACTCTCCCTCAATCTGCTCTAGTTTAATGCCATCTGCCTCCAGTGCAGTGCTACTCACTTGATCTGGAAACCACAGGAGGCCACCATGATAATACACATGACGTAGAAGATGGGGTATGTAAACTGGAGATGGTTCCCCTGAATGGACTCGGTGATCATCCCTGACACAGCTTTGACTGAGATGACCGTCACAGATGCTGTACACACACACACACACACACACACACACACACACACACACACACACACAGGTGCAGTGAGAAGGAGCTGAATGAACAGAGACTATGATGCTCATGACTGGTGATTTGGGCCTGTGATTACCAGCATCCATGTCTCTTTGTACTGTAATTTAGGCTTTTCAAGGAATCTCTGGCACCCTCTGAGTTTAGTGTAAACTGCTGGTCCTTACCAAGCAGGGCGACGAGCAACATGATGATCACAATGTGCTTCATTTTCCTGCACTTGTACAGGTACAGCAGGATGCAAAACGCAATCACCTCCACCAGCTGAGAAGGAGAGACAGACTGGCATTTACATCATCACACAAAAAATGCTCCACTGTAAGTCCACTGTCCTGAAAACGATTGGAAAATGGCCTATGGAAGGCTGGTCTGCGGAGCACTAGACATGCACCAGTCCAGCTGATCAGCATGCATGTCACAGATCTCTGTTTATGTGTTTTCAGACATCATTCACTCATCTGCAGCACAATGGACACAATCACATTCAGAGAGAGGCAAACGCCAGACAACTGACTCCATGCAGTGGCTCTGGGAGATGGTTTCTTCACCTGGCTCTGGTATTTACATTGGAAATAGGTTATGGTCTTAATATTGCTGCTGTAGGAATTGAGTGTCTAATCAGCACTCCAGCAGCCCCCAGCATGTGTGTGTGGTGGTCTAATTGAAACAAATTAGTGCGAGACAAATGAAACGGAGAGCTGGCTTTATTAATGAGCACGGCCTCCGGTCGCCAGGCAAGTTCATCAGCAATCAGAACGGGGGAAATACGCCTGTGACACGCACAGCAGGGGAGAGGAAGAACCTCTCCAGAACATTCCTCTGAGCGGAGTCAAGGATGCAATGGTGTGCAGTCATTAAATACCTCCACACGTTCAGCTTTTCCTTGTTTTCCCCCCCTCACTAAGCAGGGTTGGAGTTGAAGTGGCGTTCTAATTATTTCTGTGCGTTCATCTTTTAATGACGCACAAGCACACACCGAGGGCACGCATACGAGTGTTGGCTTTTGGCTGCAAACTGCCGCGCTTCATTCGCACATCCATTAGTCACTAGAGGTGCGGATTCCATACCCTTTATTTCACTCCTAGAGGTACGATCACACCTGCTGCGGCCCTGGGGAACTTCCATAGGATGATCATTTCACTCTCTCAGCTCAACATAGCTGCTCAGATGAGCTCAGAAGTAGCACCAGAATGCTACGGGGGTGACACAGATTAACTGGCATTAACTGTGCTTCTAATACCAGCAGACCAGACTAAATATATTTAAGAAGATATGTGGAGGAATATGCTGAGAGCTCCTTTGGTGGCACAAGTATACGGTCTTCCATTTCTTCAATCACTCTGAAACATTAAAAAATGAAACCTGTCAGATCTAAATGTGCTGCTTAGTGTTGTGATTTTTGGCATGATAATTGTATAATCTGGAATCCTGCTCTGGGAAATTCCTCCCACATACACACACACTCTGAGTTACACCATACACCAATATACACCAACACACACCAACATACACCAGTATATACACCAACACACACCAATATACACCAACACACACCAACATACACCATATATACACCAACACACACCAACATGCACCGACACACACCAACATACACAAACACACACCAACACACACCAACACACACCAACACACACCAACACACACCACACCACACTACACTGTTCAGGTAAGACAGGCAGTCAGTGCTGACAGAAGTACTACTGATTCACATTGTTGTGTTCCCTCAGGAGGGTCCCTAACTGAAATAATCAAAGTGTCTGGTGACAGGAGCTCCTTGGGGTCACCTAAGGAAAGATGCTTTAGTGCTTTTCAGTGCTCATGGGGTACATTGGAATATATTTATAATAGTTTGGTGACAAGGATTAGGATTCACTGTGCAAGGAGCATCAGCCCAAAAATGTTATTCATGTCAATAACGCCAACCTTAGCATAACCATATAGTTTAATCTATTTAGGAGTCAGATTCAGTCATCTTTAATGCCTGATGATGTTTTCAATCAAGATGACAGGAAACTGGATTGAACAGAAAGGCTGACCCACGGGTCAGGTTTTGGTCGTAGGGAGGGATTGTGAGGCAGCTCTCTAGAGGGGTCCTGTTTTTCACCGGTCATTGGTCAAACACTCACAATGTAGGTGAGAAACTCCCAGCTCATCAGACTTCTCTCCACCATGTTAGCAGTGACATGAGGAGCGAAATGGGGGGCAAAGGTCACCAGGAGATACGTCCCCGTTATTGCAAGAGCTCCCCCTGTAGTCAACACAAAGAGCACATCATTCACCAGACACACCACAGGAAGTGAGTTATTCATGTTGAACAATAAAAACAGATTCTAAAGCTGGGACAGTAATATTTCAATCTTACTGACTTTGTTCTCTGTGGCTGCTAGATGTTTTAAAAAGTCTAGTGGTTTATTGGGTGAGGCCACCCTTGCTGTCTTCTCTTTGACTACTGACTATGTTTAAAAACACCATTACCAAACATTACTTTAGAACAGGAATGTCTGCAAAGGTAATATGCCATGATGTCGGCTAATCCCAGTCATTATTACACATGAGGCACTTATTTTAACACAAAAACAGCTTTTGTTTGGTGATATTATCTGAACTCAGACAGACAGCATAGTAAACATAATGATACTGTAGCTCTCCCTTTTCTGCCTCACATCCACAATCAAAACATTGATCTGGAGAGCAGGTGGCAACAGTGTGACCTTTGAGAGAAATCTGAGCGAGTGTGTAAGCAATAATTCAAGTCTTGCAAGAGGAACAGGCGCGTTATTCGTGATCTTACCGAGCAGGTCGGAGGCACGAAGCGTCTCTTTGAGGAAGACCACAGAGATAATGGCACTGGCTGCAGAGGAGAGAGAGAAGAGAGAGAGAGGCCACTGATGAGCCACTTCAGTGAAACAAGGCCAAATCACACCAGCGCCATCACCATGGGATATCTGTTACACTTGGCAGCCTCAAGTGAGAGGCAGAGCTGCTTTTCTAATGGGAAAATGGATTGTGGTTCAGGAGGTGACAGTTTCCATTTCATTCAACCACACCGCTTTTGGCAACAAACCCACTCGAACGCGGGGATCTGTTATGTAGTTAAACGCAGGGAATGGGAGGGAATTTTTCACTGCCACATGGGATGCACGTTTTTTTGTGTCTAATCATGTTCCAAATAGGCTTTTAAAAATATGAAACAACTGAGCAAACCATGGACATTTCTAGAAAGTAATTTAAATTTACTTGGGGCATGAGGAGCTTACTGGGACTTTAGTGCACTGCAGACACTGCTGATTGATGAAGGATATTGAATGCTGAAAGGCTACACCAAATCTGCACAGTGGGGAACACAATCATGCTCATTTTAAAAAATCTAACAAAATGGCGGAGATACAATCTCTCCAAACTGCCAAAAAACAAGAGCTACAATCTAAGAGCCTTAAAAGAACAAGTAGAACTCTGAGCATAGAAACATAGAACTCTCCAGCAAATCATTTTCATAAACATTACAGTGAGGGCAGAGAAAAGCAATCTTATTCACATTAACTGAGATTAGTCACAGTGGGATGTGTGCATGTGTGCATGTATATGTGTGTGTGTGTGTGTGTGTGTGTGTGTGTGTGTGTGTGTGGGCGGGGGGTGATGGAGTGGATTAAAACAACCAGAGGACATGGGGTGGAGGGGAAGAGAGGAAATGAGAGAGTGTACAAACAACTAACGCTGCCTGAGAACCCTCTCTCAGTCTCCACACATAATAGCTACCATGGCCACATACGCAGGGCATATCGGTGCGTGACACACGCCTCATCTTCCAGCGCTACAAAAGACAACAGCACAAGAACAGAGGCTCAGGCTCAGCTCAACATGGTTTAAAACGGGCAAAGCAGGTGGACACTTGCTGAAGGCAAATGAAGGGGAAAGCCACGGTAGTGCACTTATCCACACAGAAGTGACTTATCCACACAGAAGTGCCTGTAATGATCTTCAATGTGTCAGGACCAGTTACAGTAGCGCAAGCCTACTAAGCTTAACATTAATTATTCACACAGCTCGTTTGGCACACAGGCACAGAACAATGACCCTCCTTCCTCTTTTTCCCTTGCCCCTCAGAACAAGGCGCAGGTAACCATGGCAACGTCACATGCAGTACGGTGGCGGGAAGGTTGTTAATAGCAGGGTCAGTAGAGCGATGGGAGGGTCAGCAGGGACTTGAGCCAGAATAAGCGATAACACACCCCATCTATCAGCCAGGAGCACACCTGCCCACTAGCCTGCCTCTCTGGTGATGGGGCAGGTGTGTTTATGATGCTCGTGACCACAGGGGGATCTAATTACCACACCAACAATGTAGTGTTTGCTTGAGCTCGTGGGCAGTTCCAGGGAAAATGGACTTGTTAGTCACATCCATGACAATAAAATGGCTAATTCAGTATTATTTTCAGGAAATATATTTTTGCCTTTATTCTGATGGACAGTATTAAGAATTAAGGATTAAGAAATGACCTTGGGTTGGACTCGAACCCAGGTCCCAGGCTTTATAGTACGACACTTTAGTCTACTACTGAGCCACGGGCACCCCTATTGTAGTCTTATTAAGGTATCTGTATAGTGTGAATGATCGCATACAATTTGATATATTCAGCTGTAGAGGCTATATGAAGCAATCCTTCAATAACACTATGCTTGCCCATGCTCCATCACGTCCAGAACATGGAATTAACCTCTTCTGTTATGCTGATATGCAACAGCGCCTTTCAGTGACAATCTCAATGTGTGTGATGTCCTTTTCAAACATCCCTCAGGCCTGACGTGGATCATACACCCATCCAATGAGGGGAGGAGATAAAGACCCCAGTCATGTGCAGTCTGAGTGTCAGAGAGGCCTTTAGTCAACACTCAGCTCTCTGTTCCAGGTGGCACCAGAAACAACAGCAATAGCCTGGACTCTGGAGTCACTGAACGGTGTTGAAGTCACACGACAACAAACTCTGACTCAGCCTTGCGCTCCCCTATTCTATAAGACTGGCTTGCTTTTCTCTACAGTCTTTTGTCTGCAGCTGAATGCTGTGCCCTTCTGACATACGCTAGAAAAAATGGCTGACGTCTTATCTTCTTGCTTCGCCCACACAGGGCCATGTCATGTCATGCCATTGCTTGAGACACAATGCACAGTCAGTCAGTCAACACAGTGTTTAATTACTGACAAGTGCAAACAAGGAGAACACTGACAGAGAGACAGACAGACACACTCACACACACATCCCATGTCTGGGATCATGGTCTCGCCTCCACCCTTGGAGGGAGAGATGTACTTAATTGCTCCCTGGGCTCAGGGCTCAGATGTGTTGGCCGCAGAGAAGTGCAGGCACAGCACCAGACAGCTCCATGACAAGAATATGATTAGGTGCTAATGCCACCTCATCCATCACTACTAGGCCTGGCATCTTGGGGAAGACAGCAAAGCATGGGAGGAGGCCACAAGTCATGTTCAGTGGTGGTGGTGACGGGGGAGGGGGTTGCTCTCTAACTCAATCGCTTTTTTCGTTTCAGCCGAAAAAGAGCAGTGCTTATGTGCTGCAGGGTTATGTGCTCCAGGGTCTTCCAGGGTGCTACCCCTGTCAGCATAGTGTGTGTGTGTGTGTGTGTGTGTGTGTGTGTGTGTGTGTCTGTGTGTGTGTATTTGGGTTAGGTTGTTTGTGTGTGTCTGTGTGTGTGTGTGTGTGTGTGTCTGTGTGTGTGTATTTGGGTTGGGTTGTTTGTGTGTGTCTCTGTGTGTGTGTGTGTGTGTGTGGTGTGTGTGTGTGTGTGTGTCATGTCAACCCCTCTTCAGCGCGCTCTTGCTCCAAGCCTCCTCCAGGTCACATCACTTGTTCATGATGGGTGACAGCTTTCATCTTTAACGCAGCTGCAGAGGGTGCTGGGATACATCTCCACCATGCTCAGCTGTGCCACAGCAGGATCCCTGAGCCTCTTCACTCGACTCACAAGCCCATAATGACACATGGAGCTACTTTTTAAGCTAGGTTGCCAGGCACTCACAGCACCGATTCCTAACGATCCGACTGGATTATCAAGGCCAGCTGCTTGCTGATAATGTAAATTCTCTGATAAACCTCTGCTGTCTAATGTGAGAGAAAAAGTGGCAAACAACATCAGCTGGTGACACGCAGCCTGACAACACTGCCCTGTATATCATCAGGCTTAGACAGGGTCTGGGTAAGGAAAGGATCTGGCTCAGGTCTGGGCTTGGCTTCGGTTAGTGGATTTGGCAGTACATTTTTTTACACTTCTCTATCTAGATCACCACACTTCTACCCTCCTCTGACAAGATCACAACACCTCTACATTTCTCTGACTAGATCACTACCCTCCTCTGTCTAGATCCCTACACTTCTCTGTATAGATCCTACACATCTACACTTCTCTGTCTAGATCCCTACACATCTACACTTCTCTGTCTAGATCCCTACACATCTACATTTCTCTGTCTAGATCCCTACACTTATACACTTCTGTGTATAGATCCCTTCTTTGCCCCCGACAATTAAGCAAGACAGCATCTGAGACTGAGAGGGAGAGTCAGAGAGACTCACATTAGCCTAGCAGCGCTAAGCTTGCTCGCGCCATTAATTAGCCTTCAGCACAAACGGCTTGCGGCTGAGTAATGGTCTAATTCCCCAGCCTTGATGACTTTACAAGCACATCTGTGCTGACTTTATCGCTGTGCGAGCCGCACTCACTCAATGCGGATGGCGAGCCGCCAGTGGCAACAGACCCAGCTGGGGCCTCATAATCGAGATCATTAGTACAGGTGACTCAGCAATGTCACACCAGTGCTATCAGGAGTCACAGGCCATGTGTGGGACTGCTGCAGTATTTCACCTGCCATCACTCTGCTGGCTCTGAACACCTGCTGGGGAGGATGGGCGGGAGCTGAGCTGGAGTCCTGCCACGCCATTGGCTGGAAACATGCTGTATGTATACACTAGATGATGAGGTGAGAGAGGCAGCTGTGATAGGTTGGAATAAAATCTCCATAAGCAATATGATTGGCTGCTTCTAAGAATGGGCAGCAATGTGATTGGTCAGCGTGTCCAGGCTGTGAGAACTAGCAGTAAGGGAATGCTTGTGTTTACCTATGACAGAGACGCAGCCCAGCGGTGCGATGAGAGAGGCGGGGGCGAAGCCGTAGGCGGCAAAGTTACCCAGCTCTCCCAGGCCCATCAGACTGATCCCCAGCCACCACAGCACACTCTTATAGTACGGCTTACTGGAGCCACGCTGGGACTGACGAACATGGGTGTATTTCTGTCAACACAAACACAGGACAAACATGATCAAACAATCTTACAAATAGTTCAAGCATGCACGGGAGCACTAACAGCTCATCCTGTCACTAGTGATGGAACAGACAGCGTTTAAGAAAAGAATAAAACACAGACAAACTGACATTAGCGACATACCTGAATATTTAATGATATGCTGATCAGGAAGTTTCCACATATTGCAATGATAATTCCTTGGGTGTACGTCTGCAAGCAAGGAAAGGAAAAAAGTGAGTACAAGGACAGGCAGTGATTAGTCAACTGAAGACAGATTCTCTAAAACAAGCACCCCCCCCCCCCCCCCCACACACACACACACTCTCTCTGTCAACTCCCTCATTATCTGGTAGGCCAACACGGAGCAACAGTGTGCCCACTGTTGCTCACATGCTGTCAGTATGGTCAAGTCCCTGAGGAAATAACACAGACAGGCGGATGCTACTCTGACAGAGGGCTCCATGTATGTCATCAGGACAGGGATTAGTTCTTGAGAGGATTTTGTAGAATGCTGAGTGACTGAACGCAACAACTTATACTGTATTGGGTTCCCAAATGTGCACGCGTGCACACACACACACACACATATACAGCATACTCGCAAATGTGCACTTACACACATAAATGCAAGCACACACACACACACACACACACACACACACACACACACACAGAGACATACCCACGCACGCATTTAAATGACTCATTCATGTACCATGTAATGAGCCACTGATACAGCCTTGCTAACATGGCAGGGAAAGAGATAGAAACATTAACATCAGCATTAGTACGGTTAGATTACCATTGCCAGCTTAGGACCCCAGGAAACGCGGAGGAACTACCAAGCCAGCCAGCCGTAATTGCCACATAATTGATGAAGCATAAATGAGATCATTTGAGAAAAACAGCTGTTTCAAAGCGCCTTGAGACTCCAGGCCCCCTCCAAACCCAGCCCACCCAACCCCCACCCCCAGTCTACACCTAACCCTCCTCCCTGCAGCAAATCCAATCTGCCAATGCATAGCCAAGCTGGGTGGGTGGGTGAGTCAGACAGGGATATGAAAGAAGCTGAGAGGGGAACGGATGTGTATGGAGGACGGATGAATATTAGAGGGTGTTTGGGAGGTGTGCGTGTGTGTGTGCGTGTGTGTGTGTGTGTGGGGGGGGGGGGAGTTATTCATCTGGAGAGAGGAAGCAGCTGTCCAAATCATCCCAGAAGCTCCATTAAAGCAAAGTGGAGAATCAACAAACTCCCCCCATGCCCAGAGAGAGGGGTGCTTCCAAATCTGGTCAACCCCAGTGGCACTGTGCCCTTCACCACCTCCTCTAATGGGCTATGCTCTCTGCTCAGAGTGGGGTGATATGACTTCCACAGCACAATTATTTCAAACTTTCACATCTCTGTGATGAATGAGAGATTTATTCCCCATGTTTGGTGTTACATTCCTTCTCTAATGGGCAATGTGCCCATTGTGCCTCTGCTTAGAGTGGGGTGATGTGACTTAGAATCAATAGCACAATTATTGCAGACTTTTACCTCTCAGTGATAAATTGTTCCCTGTGTTTTGTTTTACACTTCTTATCTAATCAGGTGGAAAACACAAAAATAACACACTTTGTTACACACTTGTGTAAAGCACTGACTGATTAATTAGGTCTAGCATTAGCAGGTTTACACCAGTGCCAGTTGCAAATGTAATTTACGATGCATTTACAGTTAATTGGCCATCACTACTTGACCCTCTATTCACTCGTTAGTGTTCAGACATGCGTACAGATTGCATGTTTAAATGAACAATTTTAGGTGAACATTAAAAAATATACTGTACAATGCAAGTTAAAGAATTATTATTACAGCGCCACCCATTGCTAGTTTTTTTGTAACTTACATGTGTGTGTGTGTGTGTGTGTGTGTGGGGGGGGCTCCCCCATTGCTAGTGTTTTTGTAACTTACATACAGGATAATCAAAGTGACTATGAAGCTGGTAAATCTAATTCAAATTCTTGCATAGTGTGCCTTTAATGTTGGTGATATCACTTTGTATAGCGTGCCTTTAATGTTGGTGATATCACATGCTGAGGCTGTAGCCTTCTTGCTAACTGGAAATCAGCTTGACTTAAGTGGATAAATGTGAAGCTTATCGCTTATATGACAACCCTCTGCCAAATGTCATCTATAGCAAGTCCATCAACATATAAAGCACATGTTGCTTGTCCAAGCACAAACCTTAAGTCTACATGACAAATGTGTGCCCTAAATGCATCTATGTGTCCACAGAGCTATGTGTCTGTATGTGTGTCTACAGAGCTATGTGTCTGTATGTGTGTCTGTCTATGTGTCTGTATGTGTGTCTGTCTATGTGTCTGTATGTGTGTCTACAGAGCTATGTGTCTGTATGTGTGTCTGTCTATGTGTCTGTATGTGTGTCTGTCTATGTGTCTGTATGTGTGTCTGTCTATGTGTCTGTATGTGTGTCTGTCTATGTGTCTGTATGTGTGTCTACAGAGCTGTGTCTGTATGTGTGTCTGTCTATGTGTCTGTATGTGTGTCTACAGAGCTATGTGTCTGTATGTGTGTCTGTCTATGTGTCTGTATGTGTGTCTGTCTATGTGTCTGTATGTGTGTCTACAGAGCTATGTGTCTGTATGTGTGTCTGTCTGTGTGTCTGTATGTGTGTCTGTATGTGTGTCTACAGAGCTACGTGTCTGTATGTGTGTCTGTCTGTGTGTCTGTATGTGTGTCTGTATGTGTGTCTGTCTATGTGTCTGTATGTGTGTCTACAGAGCTATGTGACTCTATGTGTGTCTACAGAGCTATGTGTCTGTATGTGCGTCTGTCTATGTGTCTGTATGTGCGTCTGTCTATGTGTCTGTATGTGTGTCTGTCTATGTGTCTGTATGTGTGTCTGTCTATGTGTCTGTGTGTGTGTCTGTCTATGTGTCTGTATGTGTGTCTACAGAGCTATGTGTCTGTATGTGTGTCTGTCTGTGTGTCTGTATGTGTGTCTGTATGTGTGTCTACAGAGCTACGTGTCTGTATGTGTGTCTGTCTGTGTGTCTGTATGTGTGTCTGTATGTGTGTCTGTCTATGTGTCTGTATGTGTGTCTACAGAGCTATGTGACTCTATGTGTGTCTACAGAGCTATGTGTCTGTATGTGCGTCTGTCTATGTGTCTGTATGTGCGTCTGTCTATGTGTCTGTATGTGTGTCTGTCTATGTGTCTGTATGTGTGTCTGTCTATGTGTCTGTATGTGTGTCTGTCTATGTGTCTGTGTGTGTGTCTGTCTATGTGTCTGTATGTGTGTCTACAGAGCTATGTGACTCTATGTGTGTCTACAGAGCTATGTGTCTGTATGTGCGTCTGTCTATGTGTCTGTATGTGTGTCTGTCTATGTGTCTGTATGTGTGTCTGTCTATGTGTCTGTATGTGTGTCTGTCTATGTGTCTGTATGTGTGTCTGTCTATGTGTCTGTGTGTGTGTCTGTCTATGTGTCTGTGTGTGTGTCTGTCTGTGTCTGTATGTGTGTCTACAGAGCTATGTGTCTGTATGTGTGTCTGTATGTGTCTGTCTATGTGTCTACAGTGCCACGTGTCTATATGTGTGTCTACAGAGCTATGATCAATGCACATACTTTCACACAGTCACATGACCTACTACTAAGACTGCAGATGTTTACAATCATGCACAAAAACACACCGTGAAGTATACGCAAACACACACACACACACACACACACACACACACACACGCACACACACACAAAGACCCCTACACATCTTCCTTATATGTTATCACAATAAACTAGTGTCCTGTTGCTAAAAGGCCATATACTGTCAGCATAAAACACATAAAAAGTCAACGGATATTGACTGCCTACTCGGGGCATAAATATGTCGCGATGTTTATACATGTCGTCGTGGCTATTTAGGAGCATATCTCTGGGTAAGCATACTACTGGCACCATATGAGCCATGAAAGTGCGACACTTACTGTTTATGTGGACCACACTTCCCACAGTTAGTACAAAATGAGTTAAAGTGTGCAGAAGGATGGCTTTTAACGTGTTTCTCCTCCGTAAAGCCAAGATAAACACTGTCACACAATCCCAACAGGATCAGCGTTACAGCAGGAGTGGGAGAAACAAAAAGCCAGGCCTGATGAACTGTCATTTCACTAATCGATTCTACCCTTATAACACACCATCCACCGTCAAATCCAATCTATTTTACAGTGCTTCAGATGCCATCACGGGTCAATGCACAGCCAATCTCAAAATCCCACTGAAGATATAAAGGGCATCATGTATCTTTTGGCCAAGTCCCCTCTGTATGGATGTGGAGCAGATGGAACAAACCGCCCCTGCTGTCAACACAGAATGGATGGCTGTGCAACCACAGATGACAGGACTCACTAGGGAGCCATCAGCCCCGTGAGTGCAACAAGTCCCTGAACCCTCGGGAGAGATCAGCCTGTTAGACATACTGACATTGGCAAACAGATGGAGGACTACAGCCAGTGGTGCTGTAACCCCACTGTGTGAGGTCAAAAGAGAAAAGATATGGAAGTTTAGAGAGGTAGAAAGAGAGGAAATAAGAGAGAGAGAGTGAGAGGGTGGGAGAAAGAGACAGCGCCAGATAGAGGGTGGGAGAGTAAGAGGGAGAGAGAGAGAGAAAAGAGTTTTTGCTCAGTGAGTGTGTGAGTTAATTTGGTAGGATGTGTGTATCGGGGTTTGTGTTGTTGCTGTTGGTGGTGGTGTGTGTGTGTATGTGTGTGAGTACACTCAGTCATGTGTGAGCACATAATCCACTATGCATGGATGATACAATGATACACATCAGCCAAGAGCCCAAAATCAATACACTCTGCCTGTTCCACACCACGGAGCAGCTGCAGTGCTCAAGTCTCAGCCCAGGGCAGATCTCTGACCTGAGGGTCGAAACATTCACTTCACTTACAGGCACAGCTGCACTCCTGTTTGCTCTCCAATGCTTAACTCCAGCTTCACAAGCACAAAGCAGCAGCTTCTCCTGCCCATTCAGGTGACAATTTAGCAGCTGGAGAAGCCTTGGGATTGTTTTCTAGGCTCTAGGGCTGGAGCTGACATTAACTGCTATCCTTCTGTCTGTCTTTCTAAACAAAGCCAGTTTCCTGACAGGTTTCTAGAGTGTTGTTGGCAGTAGGCAGGACTGGCTTTCCTGTTCCAGGAAGACAGTGCACAGAAAACAGGATCGCATACTAGGAGTGGCCACACCACACTGGCCCACTAGGCAAACATTACCCAGCCAGATATGCATACAGAAGAGCAGCTGCAACTGCACATTAACAAATACATTTCCATACAGACAGAAATAAGTACATCTGTTACTCTTTGATTAGAAGGTGCTGAAATTTGGTGCTGGTTCACAGCTTATTGCTCGACTGAATGAGCTAGAGACGTGTAATGTAACTCTCGGTCAGGAGCATTTACCTCTGGGTAACATTTTACAAATTCTAATAACCCAAAGCAGCAGCATCTTAAAATAGCGCTCAGAAATGGCGCAGAAATGAGCCTCAGGACAGAACGACATCCTTGTTTTATTTGTACACCTGACATTGGTGAGGAATAATAAGCTCTATCATTCATGAGTACTTGTGTGAGTACTTGTGGTACACAGATCTTTATGAGATGGTAATCACATACAAATCCCCCCCATCCACTAGCAGGCTAATCCTGGAACATTTCGCTTCAGTGCAAATGGCCTCTTTTGTCTCCAAAAAAGCAGCAATCGGATGACATGCTAAAGAAAATGCAGCTGCCATATGCTTGTTTTGGGGAATAAAAGGGTCTCTGTTAGTCCTAACAAACAGCAATGGATGTTACATAATGTGGGTGGGCTCCATTTTCACGACAGTAACAGTGCTGTGTTGAAATGCCATATGCCATAATATCTGTTGGCATGCCCTCTTTTCCCCTCCAAAAGCACTGATTAGCCAGTAAGAGGCACAGAAATGCCATTTGTGGAAATCCTGTAACATTCCCTGTAGCGCTCAGTACCCTGATCACCAGCGTGAAATGGCATGCAGGAACATTTGCTGTGTAGCCTACTGTTAATAAGCTAACACACAGCAGGCTAATATTATAATGTGTGAATCAGATACAAGGATACCTCCATGCTGAGGAGTGTCTTCAGCTGTGGTTCCCAGTAGGCATCTGTTAAGAGTCTGTATTTTTACACACACACACAGACACACACACACACACACACACACACAGAGAAAAAGAGTGCTTTTGCTGACAGGTGTTTTAGGCTCCTTCAAAAGAGAGGTAAATGAGGTGTAGATGAGCACAGATTAGCCATCAACTCCCCTGTCTTTCTTCTGTCTACCTTTAGCTTTCTATAGCAAGCAGAACCTCGGGTAAGTTTGACTGCAAGGCCACTTTTATTTCCACAGTTCACTGTATTATGATAATCAAAAACAGAGATTGAAAAGAGGGAAGAAATGCAAACCCCAGCACATACATTCCCCATCCCTATAATCTATGAAGGACATGTTCCACATTCATATCAAATAATTTTCCTGGTAGACACAGCATGCTATTGTTTTTCAAAGACAAAGAGCGATAAATAAATCCACCTCTGCGACCAATGCCATGCAAGAGATCAGCCCAACCCCCACCCATGCACAGTCCTTATGACTTCACCTCCACTGCTCTAGATGAGTCACCCTCATGCCTTGCCTTGCTGCCTGGCTCTGAGCTCACGTTACATACATACGGCACGGCGGATGTGGTCCACGCGGGCGCAGCGAGAGACCGAGAGAGAGACGTGAGAGATGCCAGTGTGCCACAGAGGGGCCGAGGCAGCGGGATCGCTCTTCGCTAGTGCCCAGCAGAGACGCAGCACAGGGTGCCCTACAGACAGGCTGGTCTTTTGTGCCGGATGGACAAAGGCGATCTGTGCCCCAGGGTGGGGCGATTCGCGCCCAGGGGCGGCCGAGGTCTGACGAAAGGTGGGGGTGGGGGGCTGGGGGAGGTTAGAACAGTCTGATAAGAGTGAGGAGCTGTTTGAGAGGGACAGTGATGCCATTCTTTCTCCTGTCAAGCCCTTTGACCCCTTCAGTGGGAGGCCCCATTGGTCAGTTCTCTAACGTTACTGGATGGACATGAGACACAGACGTATGCCTGAGGAGGATGTGCAGACACAAGGAAGAGTACAAATATATAACTGTGTGTGTGTGACAGAGAGAGAGAGAGAGAGAGAGAGAGAGAAAGAAAGAAAAAAAAGAAAGAGTATGTGTATGTGTGAGAGTGAGAGTGTGTGTGAGAGAGAGGGAGAGAGAGAGAAAGAATTACTGTCTATGTCGGTCTTCAAGGAGGGAGACTACACACAACTCATCACATCTCAAAATGTCAGCCATCAATAACATCCATAACACTGCCCTGGAATCCAGCACATGCCAGTGTTTTTGGTTTGTTTTTCCCATCAGATGGGAAAGGTGCAATAAAACACGTGTGAAGGCTCCAGACTGAGAAGCATAAATGCAACATGTGGGCAGAAGTCACAAGCGTCCAACTCTAGTGGCTTTGTGTCTACAGAACATGTGGCATAGATGGGGACTGGGGAAAATAACAACTCCATAACTGAGCCCTTTCGACCGAGTACAACTGAGTACAATTCAGCGCCATCCTCAGGTCCTGAATTACAGCTTTGCAGACATACTGTATCTACTGAATACACAGCATATCCAACGCCACGCTCATCCCCTAGGGAGCTGGCTACTGAGACACTTCAGTCAGAGCTGCCCATGAATCATGGATCCCTGAATGAACAAACAGATGCTTAGGGTAGCACAAGAAACTCTAAGCACTTGTGTCACACTGTGTGTGAAATGTTACTTGCATTCTGATGAGATGGTTTGGGTTGATAGAGGCAGAAAAGCTGTGAGGATGGTTGCTTTGAAAAACAGAGCATTATTTCTAAGACAGATAAGCCAGTGGCTGGACAGTCTTGTAAGATATGATAGATGTGCATGGCTTGAAACTGGAAAAATGGGTTTTCACTATCAGATTTGCAGTCTGCTCTTTAAATTGGCATCAGTTAGCGCAGTTAAACCAGACAGCTGAACCTAGTGCTAGTTTGCATGTGTCAGTGATTAGGTTTCATCAAATTAAGTGTTTTTGTATAAATATAGCCTAGTTGTCAAGGATGTTATATTTATGGCTATGGCTATTACAAATATCTCCTTTTTTCATTGAGATTAAAACACAGAATGACAATAGTAAGGTAAACTCACTGCCTACATTTTTTCTTGATACTACAAACTCAACACAACGGACACAACGGGCAGAACACATGAATTATTAACCAGTCTGGTCCAGTCATGAATTATCTGTCAGTCAATCATGAGTGCACAGAATTATCACTTTCCAAATTCATTCTTTCTTGTTTTTGCATTTAAATTTGCATACTACAGAAATCACCTGCTGTATTTCAAATTAGTTTACCCGTTACCCCTCATCCTGTACATGATGCAATAGGGAAGACTTTCTTATTTACCATGTAAGCATTCTCCCGGATTGCCCGAAGCTGCTCCGTTTGTGAGATGTTGTCCAGCGTGTTCTGCGTAAACAACCCATATGTTGAATTCGCCATTTTTCCTGGCAATTATGTGGCACTTCAGACGAGGAAATGAGTTTGCAGATGTCTACAATACATTCTTCTGAGTTAGTTTTGAAACACTTCTTCAACTTCCAGACATCTTCAGCTGTCCAAGGAAGTCGTCCAGACCAGAAGCACTTTCTCTTCCACGAGTACGATCAGTTGCCTGGGGACGGGTCAAGGCTGGTGGGCGTGTAGACGTTAATCACTGCCCGGATGCGAGCAAGGTGTGGTGTTGTGAGTCGTAATGAAGTGCCAGCTCAACTGCCAGAACAAGGGAGAAGAGGTGGTGCCCAGTAGACCTACCGTCTCTTGTGTCGCTTCAGCTGAGCTCGTAGACCCATCGAAAGTGAAACCTGTTGAGCGTGCAGCTAGGCCCCTGAGTGCAATGTATGATCTCTTGTCAGGGAATGGAATGGCACATGCGACAGTACCCATCCTGGTGGGTAGCTATCTTGTTTAGCTCGTCATACCAGTTTTAATGAAAAATGCGTCTATAGCCGTGGCTACCAAGCTTTTGCTTTCACAAACTGCCAGGTTATTTAGCTGGACTACTATTTCACTGCGTGCTCACAGCAACACAGTCGGTTCAGTGACACTTGTGATATAACCTGCGAGACTAGGTGCGAGACTAACGGATGTTAACTAAAGCGGATGACATGTGAAAACAATTGAAAGGGGGCACACTCAGTAAACGACAAATAGCCAAGGACAGAATGCACTGACCTGGTTTATAACATCCTAAGAAACCAGAGAAGACATCCATACTCACGTTTTATTACAAAAAACAAAACAAAACAAAATATTTATATATATTTCTAGCAACAGGTATTCATAGGCTACTACTAAGGCAGTTATAGGCTATAGGCTAACGAATTGCCCTGCTCAGTTTCTGTGTGTCTCAAAGGGAACATAAACAGTCCATGTCCACTTTGTCTCAATTTAAATTTAGAGTCTCCATCTAGTGGACAGCAACTACATGTCAAGAAGTCAGTGGCACCAGGGTTGCACCTTTTGTACAACTGCAGGGCAAGAAATTTTTAGTTCATGCACCTATGCATTAATTTTAGCACCAGTAGCACTACCCATATTTATCTGTGCTGAAGCAACTTACGAAACTGCAATTATTGCAGTAATTAAAATTAAGTCTTGTCCCTTAGAAGTACGTGGCTGACGGGTGAAAGAGCCTACATGCGCCTTCCAGATCACATGTGTGGAAGCTACGGCGCACCTGTTCTCTTTACAGGTGATTAAGCCGTAGCCTACTTGTTTCGTTGCGCTGTTTGGTCTTTGTAAACAGATTGATGGTTGAGAGGCTGTATTGGCCAGCACGGATAAATAAATTACCCTCCCAAATGCGCTATCGCTTTCTTTCAAATGTAAAATCCATTCCATTCTGAAGCGTTCGGTGGATACGGAGAGTTCACCCACACAGCTAGAAATTAAGACCATTGCACATTATTGTGTTGGTACTCTACACATTATGGACGCAATAACAGCCAGCTTGCCGAAGAGGTAAACTCGGTATTTTATTGGATTAGTGGATACATCTTAACCAGAAGGAAGCGAATAGCTCGAAAGGCACATGGGCAATCAATAGTCTTTTTCTAGACTGAATACAGAGAGCAGCAATTGAGTTGCGGAAAATTTATGGCCGGGTGAGCGAGCAGAGGTACAGGAGGCGGTCTCATCTCCCAGACGTGTGTGAATAACATGACTTAGTTTAACAGTTTTTGTTATGGCCTAGATAAATCATTTTCCACCTTATTTGACTGATGCACTCCACAGGTTCTGTGAATTTGGCATGCATTCAGAATAGAACATATGGTAAGCTTTATTGACAACATCAATCATCACGCTAGCCTGACCACGTTGCCCTAGTGGTTAGAAAATTCTTCCAGCCATGGGGTCATATCTGGAGGACCACCTGACTGAGATCATAACCAATAACGGCCAATTCACGACTGACCTTCTTCAAGTAATTTTGTCGCTATTCTCGGAAAGACATGGAGAGAGATGAGCTAGAGAAAGACCAAAAGTGATGTGTGTGTGTGTGTGTGTGTGTGTGTGTGTGTGTGTGTGTGTGTGTGTGTGTGTGTTTGTGTGTGTGTGTGTGTAAAAGAAAGAGAATGAGGTTCTGTGAGTGTAGATATGTGTATATAGGCCAGAGTCTGACTCCCACGCGCTCTGGAACATGAACGTGCTCTGCAGGCGTGATAAAAGATGAAGAATGCTGTCTCACTCGCTTACAAAAACAGGCAGACATGGACAGAAAGAGTAATATTAACGTAACTCTTTTTGTAGAAAGATGATAGGGTCAAGAAATAATTCTGTCAGGGAAACATCCATCGGGTATTAGGTGAAAGTCGAGTGTATAATACACAGAAACTGAAATTTATCTGGGATAAATGACAATGGTCTCACTTCAGGGTATTGATTTACTGTTTTGTTTTACTTGTTTTTCACTTAGTCAAGTATTTACCTTGAGTAGCATAACAGCTGAAAACGTATGGCTTTCAATGCTGCGTTTCTCACTTGTCAACACACAAAAATCCCTCTTGGAAAACGGGAGCGCTTTTGCACACATTTGCAGCCCCTGCCAAGAACGAGTAGCATGTAAAATGACCCAGATTTAAAACCTCCCAAGTAAGCCACAGTACACAGCAGCGCACTCGTCTGCCTGTCTGTTTCATCTTAAGGTTCAGAAAACGGCTTGGAAGCATACGACATACATCATTCATGCACACTTTTAGGCTACAAAGGACCCACTAGAGTCGCACGGACTCTGGTCCCCTCACTAATCTGTTATGACTACCATGGTCTGAACATAGTGACGCCGGCTGAATAGTCAAGAAAAATGTAATTGGTTTTTAATGCAAAGGATACTATCCCTTATAGGATGCTGTCTTCATCCTATAATGGTATGTCATAGGCACATTCATTCCAGATGATGTTTAGAGTATGTTTAAATGGTTGACTCAGAAGAGCTGAGAGGTTTTCGGTCGATTTCGGAGAGTAATCTCATCAAATAATGTAGCTGGTGCGTCGTCTTTCAGTTTCCCTCTTACGATAATGTTGAACTAATAAGAATGGATTGCCTCGGCCTGTGTAGGCTACTCCACCTATAGAATCACTCAGTCGAGTAAACTGATATGTCCATTTGTAAAATCACCATCGTTGATATGTCAAGGCAAAAAAGCTTATCTCTTCAATTTGTTTTTAATTGCATCTTTTCTGTCTACCAGACAACCCCGAAGGCTGAATCATATTTTATTTTTGCTTTATCTCTGTGCGCGAACACGGACGCACGCCTTCAGAGGTATTCGTGACTCGGGAGCTGTCCCTTTCAGTACCACGGAGGTGTTAAAACCATTCCGAGGGGAAGCGGCCAGCCTACGTGTTGCTGCGCAGCAACAGACAGCGCATGGAGATGCGAGGGAGTCCCTCCACCAAGGACAGCCGAGGAGAACGTGACAATGTAAAATGCCTTTCAATAACTGTGAGGTTTCATCATGCCAGTCACAATGATCCGCTCTTAACATCTGACGAAAACAACGCGATGGATGCCGGGCGGGAACCCCGTCTTTGAGAGACAATGCATGCCAGACACTGAAGCACCTTACTTGATACAAACTGGATACACTCAGATTGCTTCTGTAGCCACAACTTGCATGTTGGACTGCCGCATTATCGTCCATGGAGTTTAAAGACCAATTTGACAGAAAACGGGAACGTTGTAACTGACATTTCTTTCTGTAAGTATCCGCAACTCTCCTCTCCAATTTATGTATTTTGTCATTCTTAACTTTGTCAAAAATTAACTTATATCACTACAATACATATGGACTACAGATGGTAATGGAAAGGCGATGTTTTTCATCAGATTAGTTGCCTGTTCTAACTTTAAACGATATAAATGTTTTAAAGTTGTTTTCTGTACAGAAACAAAACATTTTATTGATGGTTATTTGAAATGTTTAAAGTAGGCTTATGCTGAGACATTAAGCGAAAAATGTTTGTGATCTCTGGAACATCATCGAAATTCAAAATATCTCTTTTGTGCGTGCCCTGTGTTTAGGACCTGTGTTACCTACGCCACAAGCGCCTGCATCACCCTCCCAACATGACTGGCCAAAGTCTTGAGGATCTCGGTGGAACAAATATTGAAGAAAATGTCATACGTATTAATGTTGGAGGGTTCAAAAAACGTCTTCTGTCCAATATGCTGTCTCGGTTTCCAGAGACAAGATTGGCGCGTTTGCTTCGATGCCAGTCAAAAGATGCCATTCTGGAATTGTGCGATGACTATGATGACGCTGAGAAAGAGTTTTACTTTGACAGAAACCCGGCGCTTTTCCCATATGTTTTGAATTTTTATAACACTGGGCGGCTACATGTTATGGCAGAACTGTGTATTTTTTCATTTAGTCAAGAAATCGAATACTGGGGTATTAACGAGTTCTTTCTAGACTCCTGTTGCAGCAGTGCATATCATTGCCGTATAATGGAGCCCAACCGTGACGAATGGGAGGACAAAAGTGAAGAGGGGAGCACTGCATCCTCCTTTGATGAGATTTTAGAATTCTACAACGATGCCACTAAGTTTGACAAACAACCCTTGGGGAGTTTTAGACGGAGAGTCTGGCTGATGTTAGACAACCCTGGGTACTCCATCCCCAGTCGAATAATAAGTGTGTTCTCCATTCTTGTTGTTTTGGGATCCATTGCCACCATGTGCATGAACAGTATGGCCGAGTTTATCTTGTTGGACAGCGACGGCCAGCCGCAGGAAGATCCACGCTTTGAAATTGTAGAACACTTTGGAATTGGGTGGTTCACGTTTGAGCTGCTCGCAAGGTTTGCGGTAGCTCCAGACCTTTTACACTTCTTTGAGCACCCCTTGAATGTAATTGACCTTGTGTCCATTTTGCCCTTTTACCTCACGCTAGTCATTAACCTGGTGGCAGAGAGCAGCCCGGCTTTGACCAACCTGGGCCGCGTGGCTCAGGTGCTGAGGCTGATGAGGATTTTCCGCATCCTGAAGCTCGCGCGCCATTCTACTGGGCTGCGCTCGCTGGGCGCCACTCTCAAGAACAGTTACAAAGAGGTGGGTCTCCTTCTGTTGTACCTTGCAGTTGGAGTGTCTTTTTTCTCAGTGATGGCTTATACGGTGGAGAAAGAGGACAGTGATGACCTTAACACCATTCCCGCGTGTTGGTGGTGGGCGACGGTAAGCATGACGACCGTAGGATATGGTGACGTCGTGCCCGTCTCCATTGCCGGCAAGCTCACCGCTTCGGCGTGCATCCTTGCAGGCATCCTGGTTGTTGTGCTGCCGATCACGCTCATATTCAACAAATTCTCTCTTTTCTACAAGAGACAGAAACAGCTGGAGGTCGCAATGAAAAGCTGCGACTTTGACGAAGGCATTAAAGAAGTCCCGTCTGTCAACCTAAGAAACTATTACGCACACAAAGTGAAATCGCTGATGGCCAGCCTGTCGAACATGAGCCGGAGCTCACCTAGTGAGCATAGCCTTACCGAGTCCCTCCACTGACTTACAACCTACTCTAGGTTTATATGGGAAAAGCAAGTTCAGGCAAACGACATGCTTAAATGCTACACGCACACTGACACAACACTGCATGAATAAGGCTTATAGCTTCCACGGGCTTCGTAAAAGTTGGAGACTTTTTCAGAGGTTCCACTGATGTGCTTTAAAATATTCAACCAGTCTTTTCCATGTCTGTAAAATCAAGTGTGCGGTCCACAGTATTTCTAAATTAGAAGACCTTCTAAGAAACCTGTAGCATGGAAGACAATAATCCTGTGAGTGGCATCAAGAAAAACGTTAAGAGAAGCTGTCGTATACATGTGCTTAAAGTCTCCAAGTGACTCGTCTTACGTGACTGTTTTGACACATTGTATAGTCAGATGTCCAGTTTAATTGTAACATTGTTGTTACCTGCTTAGCAGAAAAATCACATACTGTAGTGAATAGTTAAGATGTTAATAAACGTACACATTTTTATTCACTTGTAGAGGTGTTGTGTTAACTTTACAGACAGCAGAGGCACTATCTTAAAAAAAGTACTGTTGATCTTTTTATTTCTTTTTATTGCAATTGCATCACACAAAATAACAATGTTAAGGTTTGAAAAATGTTGAACTCGTGACTTCTGGACTCTTATGCGACTGACATTCACAAATCATTTAGCTTGTCTTTTGAAGTTGTAGAGAAGGTGAGTACACACACACACACACACATACACACACTATACTTCTACTGACTAAAAATAGCTTCTTATGTCACTAAGGCATCACTGCAGCTATACACCTTGTCTGAACAAACAATCTTTCTTTGGTATGGAAAACTTCTTGGAAACTGGACAGTGACAGCTCTGTGACAAATCAGCATTAGTGGCCCAGGTCAAGCATCTGGAATTAATTTGCAGCAATGACCAATTAAATGACGTGTGTTAGGCTGTCAGTGCAACCCATCTCAACAACGGTATCATTAAAACCATTGTACTAATGTATTAAATACACATAATTTCACTTGAAGTAAAGATATATGTAAAACCACCACATAGAGCTACTATGTATATTTAAAACCGTTACCGTTACCGTTACTGAACTGCTGGTCCTCCCAGCCAAACAAGCCATACACCACGACATCGGTATCAAGATCGACTCCCTGTCTGTTTCTCCCACCAAGTGGCAAGAAACCTAGGTGTCATGATCGATGACCAACTGACCTTTGCAGATCACGTTGCCTCTGTGGCTCGGTCGTGCCGTTTTTCCCTATTCAACATAAGGAAGATCAGGCCGTACCTAACCCAACATGCAACCCAGCTCCTGGTTCAGACCCTGGTTATCTCTCGTCTTGACTACTGCAATGTCCTCCTATCAGGCCTACCAGCCTGTGCAGTGAGACCGCTACAGATGATCCAGAATGCAGCTGCACGTCTGGTCTTTAACCAGCCAAAAAGGGCACATGTCACACCTCTGTTCATTGAACTTCACTGGCTGCCCTTGGCTGCTCGCATTAAATTCAAGGCACTTATGTTGGCCTACAGGGTGAATGATGGCTCTGCTCCCATCTACTTGAATTCTCTTCTGAAGCCCTATGTCACCCGACGACCACTACGCTCCTCTAAGGAACGTTTTCTAGCACGGCCAACACCTTGTGCAGGTCGGTCCAGACTCTTCTCATATCTGGTTCCGCGCTGGTGGAATGACCTCCCAAGTGCTACCAGATCAACTGATACCCTCTCCACCTTCAAGAAACTCGTGAAGACTAAGCTCTTCCAAGAATATCTCCTGGTGTAAACTTTGAGAATGCACTTAATAATTTAATTCTCTACACTGTGTTACACTATTGCACTTTCAACTTAAAACAGCGCAGATTCTATGTTAGCAATATGCACTCCTTGTTAGTTCATTGTGTTGTAGCTTGAATGTTATCCTCTTTTGTAAGTCGCTTTGGATAAAAGCGTCTGCTAAATGCCTAAATGTAAATGTAAATGTACCAACTGTGACCAAAAACTATGACCAACAGGACAACATTTAGGCCTATATTGCTAATATCTATGCAGATTTAATTTAATATCTTGATCGTTAAGAGGCCAATTAAGAAAATCTTCTTTTGTGCTTGCAAATCCTTCAAAGGATTGGGTACTTCCCAGAGGGAGTAGTGATGTCACTACTGAGTCAAATGTAATTCCAACCTCCAGCCCAGGCCTCTGTGTACTGAAGTGTTAGACTTACTCATCTTCTGGTAACATTTGCTTAAGATATCACTCTCTGTGACTTCAAATGAAAATTAACTATAAAACACACCTTCAACTGAAGTAATTATTTACATTTTAGTCTAAATTAAATAACACTTGGGACATTTACATTTAAGTCATCATTAAGGCTGTTAGGATTATGTAAACAAAATAAACCAACAGAAATACTTTTGCATAACCTTCCATTTTATATACCTCTGAGATATTAAACCTAATCTCATTTGTGTTATTAAAAAATGGTCAATAGGCCTTTTCAGGACGCAAAGCTTGAAAAGACCAAGCAAATACTTCTTGAAATGATCAACACATCAAAATGAATGCCAGAAAAAACCTTAAAATAACACTCTCAACAGTGGCAGAAATGATTACATTGTCACAACACAGCAGCAACAGTAGTGATTTATAAAATACTTTTATGTGTTTGAACTTGTATGATGAAGGAGAGGGGAATAGCTTAAGACTTGCTTATGCGATCGGCTCAGTGCTGCTACAACACAAGCACAAAACAAATTAGGCAGTGCTCCACAGTGGGTCTCTACTGTTGACCCTCTGCACCTTTAGTCTGTTTTGCTTAATTTTGAGTCCCACTACATGATGTGCAAGAGTGTGAGGAAGTACAGGAAACATTCCTCGGTTAAAATGAGCCCTTTTATCCACAGACCTCCTGTGACATGGGTTGGGAGGCTGAGGTCAAAAGATGAGGCAAAGATGGAGAGACCCAGTAGAGCTGCTGGCCTTGTCTACACCTGAAACAGGGAGATGTCTTTGTCTAAGCAAATAGACAGCTGTCTCTGTCAACTGTCTCTGCAGCTGATTCACTTGTCCTGTTCCATGTCCAAGACGTTCTGCTCAGGTTTTTCAACTGAAATCACATGCGTGCACACACATACACAAACACACACACACACACACACAGAGGGAGTGAGAGAGAAATGAGAGAGAGAGAGAGTCATTCTGTCACTTCTGTTACATTCTCTCAGACAGATATCTTTCATGTCTAAATTTCAGTCCACACTAACGCTAAAAAGTATTTTAGTTGCTTTTTTGGCATCCGCTACTACTTGCCTTGGCTTGGTTGTATTTTTGGACAAGTGTAGATCACTGGTCATGGACTGTAGCTATCACTGATCGCTAAGAGTCAGTAAGAGCAGGCAGCATGAATTGTTGGACTAAGGTCCAGCTCAATGTCCAGCTCACAGTATAATGTAGTTGCAGGGGTGTAGTGATAAAGTAAGAGGTGGGTAGATTAGGAGTGGCGAGAAGTGGGCCACGGCATGCATATCACATGTTTAAAAAGGACATGCAGAACATGTTCAGTGATGGAATGTTATGGTCCATTGTCTGTAACAGTAAACGTGGATAGCGCAGTGCAGTGGGATTTAGGAGTGCTCAAAGTCACATGGTTGGGGCATAAACTCCATGAAGAGGTGGATAGGTGTGAAATTTGAGAGGTGGGTAAACTGTGTTTACCTACATTTAGTCACCACTACAGCCCTGATTCTGAAGCCTCAACATTCATTCAGAGAACATATGGCAGAACTGTACTGCCAGTGTCTGTGACGAAAATAAACTGCTCACTTCAAGTGTTTGTCACAGTCAAAGCAGAAGTGCTGCTGTAGCTTGCCTGGATCCTTACCTAAATACAGTATGTAACAGCCAAAGCAGTCATGCTCTCACTGTGAACACACAGCTCAACAACCTTATCCATAGCAGGACTTTCAACAAAACAGACAATTCACGCTTGTGGACAGGGATATTAGATGGAATCATTGCCTAGTAAAAAATAGCTGATTTGCAAAGTAATTGTCTGGCGACTCATGCTGTATGTAAAGGATCAGGAGGATCAGGAAGCTCCAGATGTTCACACTGGAGAACAAATATCCACATTCAATGCAAGGGGGCCTGTAGTATAGTGAGGCAAATATTTAACATCACAAAATCTACAAGTTCCAAATGATGAACTCACTGAGGATTTAAGTCAGAAAAGAAAGTTAAGTAAACAACAAAAGTGCTTGAGTCCACATGTACACCATGGCCAGTTGGCGTCGGCGTGTTTTCTGTTACTTGGAGGGAGCTTGCTGTTATTACACATTACCATCTGCTAACAGCATCCTGTCGAGGAAATGTGAGATGAGCGCGCCTCACTCTAGCCATCTTTTTTCCCTCCTTCGCCATGCCTGCAAACACCCACTGAACGTGATCCCATATAATCCTTACATACTGAGGAGAGAGGTGAGAAGACTCACGCTTCATTAATCCACCAAGACAGATACTCTGTGTAGGTTCCAATTAGCACCTACACTTCATATGTTAATATGATTCTCTCCTTCGCATGGTGGTTCGCAATTTAGACAAATTTTCATGTGTATCTTTCATTAGTTACTTTTTGTCACATGCACCTCATATTTTTCCAGGAGGGTAATCTGAGGAGCTTGGAACTGACGTGGTAATTGTCTTTGCACTTAGCATTTACTGTATGTTTCATGTTCACACCATCTGTTCAGTACTTTAACATACTGCAGCATGGATGCAAAATGGTGGATGAAGTATAGTTCACTCCAGTTAAAATTAAGGTATGCAATGGTGATGAACCAGCCAAAAGTCTTGATCAAATATGTCAATTTCAAGAAATGAAAAAATATATTGTTATAATGATATACAGTGTCACGTTAGTGAAGTGATTTTATATAAATATATTTTTCCCCACATCAAATTTCCATCCACCCTAAAGAGAAAATTCTTAACATTCACAAAACAGAATGCCTCTGCACAGAAGACAGTCTAAATATATAAATTGGTTCTAAAACGCTTGTACTTCTGCTACTACTAGTCTTATTTATATAAACGCTTGTACTTCTACTACTACTAGTCTTATTTATATAAACGCTTGTACTTCTACTACTACTAGTCTTATTTATATAAACGCTTGTACTTCTACTACTACTAGTCTTATTTATATAAACGCTTGTACTTCTGCTACCACTAGTCTTATTTATATAAACGCTTGTACTTCTACTACTACTAGTCTTATTTATATAAACGCTTGTACTTCTGCTACCACTAGTCTTATTTATATAAACGCTTGTACTTCTACTACTACTAGTCTTATTTATATAAACGCTTGTACTTCTGCTACCACTAGTCTTATTTATATAAACGCTTGTACTTCTGCTACTACTAGTCTTATTTATATAAACGCTTGTACTTCTGCTACTACTAGTCTTATTTATATAAACGCTTGTACTTCTACTACTACTAGTCTTATTTATATAAACGCTTGTACTTCTGCTCCTATTATAGTCTTATTTATGTACTGCTTTTCAAACATCCCTAAAGTACTTACAGTGGAAGGGGGACCTCACACCAACCACCATCAATGTGTGGCACACACCTGGCCATTATGCACCAAAACACTCACCACACATCAGCTTGAGGTGGAGAGAGAGGGGCAGTCATTGACAAGAAGAGAGGAAACACACATTAACCACAGTGCTTTGGATATCTTGACAAGAAGAGAGGAAGAACACATTAACCACAGTGCTTTGGATATCCTGAGAGTTAGTGATGGATACCATTTAGTATCCAAGACTCTTTACTGTATTTTCAACTGGAGACTCTTTGAGCAGGAAGCTCTGACTTCAACATGTGATGTAAGGCAGCTTGCTGCTACAAATGTGCAGTTACACACATGCAGAGTTCACGGCTTGTGAAAATAGAACACCTGAAATGGATGAGGATTTGAGAAGCAGGTGCAGGATCGTCAAACACAAGTCAAGGGCAGTGAAGCAACCAGGCCAATGTCAGACTCACATTAATCACGCAATGGTTAAAGCAACACATGCCCTGTCTGACATACACCTTTATCTGTTAGGAAGAGCCATGAGCAACAAGATGTGGAACAAAACAAAGAATTACTTTATTAATATCTAAGAACGTTAGAAATCTGAGTGCATAATTAATTCTGACCAACTTTATCCTATCTCTTAATCAATAACTTTTAATTAGCTTTAATCTCTGTAGCCACAGGAAAATATAGCAGAGAGCAGTGTGAACAGAAGTAACCATCTGCAATCTCATCTTTCTCTCTCAGTCTCTTTTCTTCTCTCTCTCTCTCTCTCCACCTCTTGCTCTTTCTCTCTGTCTCTTTCTCTATCTTCACCCCTTGATCTCTCTCTTTCTCTCTATCTTAACCTCTTGCTGTCTCTCTTTCTCTCTCTTCACCTCTTGCTCTCTCTCTCTCTCTTCAACTCTTGCTTTCTCTCTCTCTCTCTCTCTCTCTCTCTCCTGATCTCTTCACCTCTTGCTCTCTCTCTTTCTCTCTATCTTCACCTCTCTCTTTACCTCTTATTCTCTCACTCTCTTCACCTCTTGCTCTCTCTCTTTCTCTCTATCTTCACCTCTCTCTTTACCTCTTATTCTCTCACTCTCTTCAACTCTTGCTCTCTCTCTTTCTCTCTCTCTCTCTTGATCTCTTCACCTCTTGTGCTCTCTTTCTCTCACTCACATGGAGGGCTTTCTCTTTATCTGGTAACGTCATGACCTCAGTTGGTTCCTCAGAGGGAGGGAAGAACACTGGGCCTTGTCTCCACTCTCCTGATCAGTGACTGTCACTCAGTCACTCTTAGTAGTAAGGGGGAGGTTGCAGTGAGCATATGGGTGCAGTCCCTGCAATGCCTCATGGGACTGACACCAGGCCCTGAATAAATAATATGAATGGTGTCAAGGACTTTGATTTTGTGCACTGTGAGAGTGGTATGTCATCTATGCCTTTCAAAGATTCCTATTTTTGAATTTATGTCCATGAAATGATGTTTGCCTGATTAAGATGTGGGTTACAGTGCTAGTCATGGTGTTAAAGTGGACACACATTCTAGAATATGGACAGGTGCTGGACATAAGATGATGATCACGCAGACTAAAAAAGAAAAGTCTGTTTTCCACACACTGTTTTCTTAGCTCCCAAAAAACATGATTTGTTCTGGTACATTTCAACCTGTGTGCAGCAGTTTTAAAAGGATGAGCAGAAGCAGAGTTGTGAGCAGAAGGCTATTCCATTTAACAAGACTGACTGCCTGAACTCATAAGTGTACTGTTCAGAGGATTTCCTGGCTGCCAAAGCTGATTGATTTTCCCCTTGGCACACATAACAATATAGTTACTCTATTTGCCAGGAGAGTCACTGCACAATGCCTTTTGACACTGTCAGTAACGGGCACAGTGAAAATCAAAAACTCTTATATACCACATCATAAGACACACGTGACTACAGTTCATTCTTTCCCTCTACATAAAGGTTGTTTTCTTGCTTCCCCTCAATACAGAAAACATGTTTGTCTGGAGCTTTGGGTTTGGAAGGTCAGGTAAACACACCTTAAGTACTCTTGTCTAGATGTGTGCCCTGGCGCCTGACTGGCACCAGAAGCTGACAGAGGCACACTGTGTGCCCCTGAGCCTCCCAAAGAGCATTAACCAGCATGCATTTTAGACTGTTATCACCATGGCAACCTGCGGTGTTTATGATTTGATCATGCCCCCCAAACATGATGCAAAGAGAAAAAAACATCCTATTCAAGATGAAGGGTTTGAGTGCCTACAGTATGTGGAGAGAGAGAGAAAGAGAGAAAATGTGTGTGTGTGTGTGTGTGTGTGTGGCGTTGCTGGTGCAAGACCATGTACAATTCACACCATGTTAATGAAATGTACAGGTTATTATAAAAGCACCTAAATGGACCTAAATGCCAGAGGTATCATCTCACACACACACACAGGACATTACTGCTGATCTTACCACCAGATGAATGAATCCCTTCAAAAGAGACAAAAAAAACCTCCAACAAATCTCCAGCAAAACACAAAAGAGAATCCATACTACACACCAAGGCACTGATCACTGCCCTAGGACACAACTTATTTGCTCATATATGTACTTACGAAACTGACCTTTTTGCTGACATATGTACTGACTTATTTGCTGATATATGTACTTATGAAACTGATGATGGCGATAGTAAAACAGAGAGCAGGAAAAGGCTGAAAGAAACTGAACATGTCCATAAATGCAGACTGAGTTAGCGCTAATTCCAGCACCACTACATGTCACTGCTGGCGTGATGGCAAGTGGATGGAAATGTATTAATTCAACAGCAACAACATTACTGGTCTTTTCTCTGGGTTGTTCATGGACACCTTCCAAGAAGAGATGAAGTCATCCAAAGACAAAGTAACACCACAGCACTTTCCATTAATCAAAAGAAAAGGTCATGTTTCTTAATTGTACCTCTCAAAATACATTCACATATTGTCCCAAATTTATAATGTATGACATATTGAAACTATTTGCCCCATAAACTCCAACTTCAAACAGTCTAACAGCAGCTGCTGAATGATGGAGCTCTGCTGAAGAAAGCTGCTATGGGTCACTGATCTGCTGATGTGATGGTAGGACAGGATGAAATATCCTGATATCCTCCTCCAGCCTGACAGTGACAGAAAACACACCTCACAACACACACACACACACACACACACACACACACACACACACACACACACACACACACGCAGTTGTCTTGTCAGTCAGGTACCACCTTAACAGATACTCCTTCATTTTGTCCCATCAGAGAAAAGCAGTTGTATCCAACACCCCAAACAAACTGATGAAGTGCAGCAGCACACAGTAATCTACTCCCTATGCTACTCCTCCACAGCAGACTACTGATTGTGTCAAGACCTGTGGCCAGTCGACACTGCAATCATACTTTACCGCACTCAAAGCCCTTCAGCACTTCTGCTGATGCTCTGCATTTCTTGCCATTTAGCACATTAGGAGGCTTTAAGTGTTTTGACACCACGTGGGCTGTGCCCCTTAAACTATACCCGCGGGAACAGTGCCAACTAAATGAAATGTTTAATGGCTGACCCACGACCCACTGCTGCGCTCCCTGCGCTCTTCCATAAACTCTGAAGCGTAATCTTGAGCAGAAACAGGAGCTAAAAACACACACTGGCGACAGCAAAAGCTTCCAGGTTTTCTGACCCGTGTCATGGTTTTCTCGCGAGGGTGGGTGTGTGGCTCGTATTTACTTTATTCCTCTTCAGCCAGCCTTGTGCTGCCTCAGGGATGGGATAGGCAGGTGCGAGCCTGCAGATAAGCTCAGATGAGGACAGCTGGGGCAGAGGGTTTTCTGTGAGAGTCAGCGGAGAGCAGATGAGCGTGGAGATCCACCAGATTCATGCTGCAGTGTGTCAGAGCCCCAGCATGCTCTCTTTGTGGAGAACTGGGAGAAGAGAATTTGGGGGAATGTTTCCAGATCTCACCCCCTGCAGAGGTGCTGATGGCACCGATTGGGAAGGTTTGCCAGGGGAATTTCAAAGGCATGACAGATAATACAACAGTGTGTGTGTGTGTGTGTGTGTGTATGTCTGTGAGTGTGCAAAGCAGATGTTGGCTTACCAGGACAGGTTTGAAATCAAAGTTTCACGGCTCAAATGGCAACTGGCTGAAGCGAACTGTGGAGGCTGTGAATTGACAGGAGGAAATTCTGTTCAATATTCCACTCCTTTCTCCTGGCCTCCAAAGAATGGAATCAATCAGAAAATACATTTCAGAATATGCTCTGTACTTTCAATAAAATAACCTGACGGGATCCATTGAAGCAGTGGGGTGGTTTTATGTTTTAATGGAAGGCATTTGCCCAGCCCCAGGACGATAATTGCCTTTCCAATCCACCTACTGTGTGTGTGCTTCAGAGTGCCGGCCTCTTCCACGGGGATTCATCTTCACACAACAGTAATTACGCAAGTCAGACAAAAGACCATCTCCTCACACCTACGCTAGGTGTAGAAGCTTAGTCAGTGGCAGGGAGGGGGAGAGATATGTGTTAGTGTGTGTGTGTGTGTATGTTGGGAGGCGGGGGGCCGTAATGTGGGTGTCAAAGTGTTTATTATCTATAGAGATGGCAACTTTTTAGACATCAGGACACAGCTAAGACTCAGCACATCATTGAGAGGAAGCAGCTTTGAAAACACCGAGGTGGATATTGGGAGGAGGGGGGGGCACAGAATTAGAAGGAGAGATTTCCCTCCCCAGACACATAATTGTCTGGTACCAAATCACCATGTTTTAGCTTTGCTAACCTTGCTGTAGCATGACCATGCTAATATATTTCCTTAAAGAGGGAGAGAGGTGACCAGAGGGCAATGACAAGATTGCTTGTCGAATACTTGTAATGCCTTATATGGTAGACCTACATTTAAGCAGATCAATAGGCTGTCAGAAAAGGGTAATGCAGATATGAGAGCGTTTGCTTAAGGGAAGCAGAGAGAGAAACATAAAGAAATCTCATGAGGGAAAAACAGGAGACAGAGGCGATGATGTGGATTTGTGGGAAATTCAAATTAACATTTTAAAACATTGTTTTAAAAAGCACCAAACACCAAAACATCCAACTTAACGGGAAGTAATCTAAATTTTCCCTTGAGGATCATTGAGTTTGCATTGCAATCAGCTCCCTGACAGACACACACCACACACACACACCACCAATACCAGGAAAAGAGGGAGATAAACAAGTGGTGCTGTGGCTCATGAAGGCAGGATCAGCTAACCGACACACAGCCCAGTAGCTACGAGGCTGATATATCTCTCAAAGAGAAAGGGGAACTCTATTGATGTACCTGTATGACAGTGCTACGGCACCGTTAGCATGAAAGGGGAACTCTATTGATGTACCTGTATGACAGCGCTACGGCAACCGTTAGCATGTCTGTCAGAGGCACTGCTGACACAGAGCATGGGTTTATCACATTGGAATCATATGAATTTTACCTCATAGGCGCTTATTATCATGAAATGATCAAGTCTGAATAAAGTGAAATCATTTAAAACAATAATTTATCTATGATAGTAATATATATCAATATATATCATTAGTGACGCATGTTGAATGTTCTATGAAGTAGATAAGAAGCTGTTAATGGTGTGTGAGGAGAGGAGATGGTGCTAGCCTAGCCTGTGTCTGGATAACCTCCACCACCACAAACTGATCCTCTGCATTGATTTAATGAGCTGCCAGGGGAGAAAATCCATTCCTCTCAGGGCCGTGTCTACACGTGTCAGGTCACATCACACCCCCAACCACGGATGTGTACACACACACACACGCACACACACACACACACACACACACACACACACACACACATATGATGCTAATACCCTCTTACCTTTGTATAAGTCTATGTCTATGTGGGTATATATGCATGTGTTCTTGGTCCCAGTGCGAAAGCTAACCTGTTAGCTCAGTCTGAGGCCGTTGATCACATGCAAACACACACACACACACACACACACACACACACACACACAGATAAGCCAGTACCAATGCCATCTTCATAGTCTACAGAGACAGGCTGGCAAAGAGAGGCTCAGAAATGAGAGTGAAAGAATGAGTTAAAGAGTCAATCAAATAATGAAAGAAAGAAAGTCTGCAAGAGAGAATGAAAGCAAGAAATACTGATGACACCTCTCTGTTATCTGTCCAAAGCACTGAGCAAACAGTAAGTGTTTGTCTTTGTGATGGCACTGAAGCTAGAGAGAGTCCCTCGGCAGGTGCTGCAGTGATATATGCCAGTATAGCACTCCTGTGACTCTGGCTGCATATCCAGGAGCCTCTGAGCTGATCCAGTCATCTCTCACTTGTCTACTTATGCATTTGATTGTTTCTCATCCCCTGGTCTGCTTCTTCAGGCCTTCACACACACACACACACAACACGCGCACACACACGCACACACACACACCCTCACACACACACACGCACACACACACACCCTCACACACACACACGCACACGCACAAAAATGCACACACACTCACACACAGCACTTTCAGGCAGCCCCAGGCCAAAAAACAGAGCAAAAAACAATTAAAGATGTCGGTGAGTCAAAGTCAGATTTATTACTTTTTTCTTGCCAGGCTCAATTTTTGTGGTTTTCTTCGTCAAAATTGAATTACTTTTTCCTCCATGGCTTCAAGAGTGGAGGCTCTTGAGATTCATGCAGGTCACTGGTATTTGTTAGCAAGCGATAAGGCATTTGGTAGGGTTGACATGCATCTCATCAGAAGCAGATGAAGCAGAAGCATCTTGAGCTTTGATCTTGGCAAATCCATCCAGTCCCTGCCCTAGCCTGCCCCTCCCAATGAGCCTGCCCTCGGCATTTAGAGCACACCGTGCCTCCGCACCCCATGATACACACATCCGCAAGTGCCTCCGCACCCCATGATACACACATCCGCAAGTAGTGGTCAAATTGACATCTATCTGTGATATTTGATTTTTTATTTCACTGCCTATACAGACTTTCTTGTCAGTACTGGTGAGCAGTACCGGATTCAATTACAACCTGTGTGTGTGTGTGTGTGCATGTGTGTGTGAGAGAGAAAATTGAGCAGAATAGAATGCCACTTTCTGCCACAAGAATGTCAGCAGCAAAACATCTTTAGAAAAAAAATAACCCTGAATGTAGCAGAAACATTTTCCCTTAAATTCAAGAAGGACAAGCCTTTGTAGACCCTGGTGTAGTCTGCTCTCTGCAGTACTGCTCTGCAAGAAGCAAGGCTAGTAATCAAAAACACACTTGAATCAAGCAGAGGAAAGGGCACAGGGGTGGCAGACAGTTCATCTCCCACTCTCTTGTCCCCCTCTGACATTATTTTCCAACCCACACATGCATGCCATCGCAGGAAAACATGCTCATTGTCTGGAAAGTGGTGTGATTGATTCCCCCCACATCTCAGCTCCTATGAAACCCAACACAGGGCCAGCGCTAGGCTGATGAGCTCCTTTGGGAGGACCTTATGGCTGTGGATTCCACGGAGACACTGTGATTGATCGGGAGATGTGGCGTGCCATTCTACTGGCATGGATATCGACGGGTCATGCGGACGCAAAGAGATTTAATGATCATAATAGCCCTAATGGGCCGTTGAAAACACCACGGCGAATGGACTCTTCCCTCTGTCGACTGATCTGGATTCCCCACGGTGTTGAGTAAACCTGAGTTGAGTCAGTAATTAGGTGGCCCTGTCAGACATCAAGGCTATCGTTGACAGCTCTGAGCGACCAAGGCTACAGTACAAATCTGGCTGGTCTGGTAGAAGGCTAAATACTGCAGTACAGGCTGAATATAACTATTCAGACTAGCATGCAAATGAATACATCTTCAGGTAATTGTGGTGCGCAACATCATAGAGAAAGGTGATAGCAACACTGGCGTGTTACTGATAAGGTTTCACATAAAGTGAATGTGGAAATGAATTAAACTGAAGTAGCCCAGAGCATTTGTAAATCAATAAAAGACCTCACGTTTGTGCATTCACCCAGAGACAGATGACAAGATTTTCCAGTTTCATTTAACTTAACACTTAACAAGCAGCAACATAAAATAGATATTACTACATATTATTATCGCTATCGTTGTCGAGCCTTTTGTGTTGATGCTTCCCTCCACATCCTGTGCCTTTTACGCCTGACTCGTCCAAAAACGCAACATAAAAGAGGAAACAGAAATGGGTTCAAAATGGAACAAAAGAAGTTTTTTTAAATTAAGAGAAAAAAAGCAAAGACAGTGAAGACTAGTGTATGCATGTGTGTGGGTCATATGGGAGCCAGTAGGAATGTCTCCAAGATGGTGTGTGCTCAAAAAGGGTGTCAATCAAAAATGAGGGAGGAGCAGAGGCTGATGGGATAGGAATGGGGGGTGCTGATATACACACACCGGCGGCAGGTGTGGGTCATCTCCCTAATTGACATTTCCCCAGTGCAGACTGGGAACCTGAGTTGTCCATGTGGCCATCATGAAGAACCAAGGAAGCCTGCAGGGGGAGCAGAGGGGCGACTCAGCCCCTTTGCAGGGCCTGTTTGAAAAGCATCTTAAAGCTCACCTCTTTACAGAGGCCTTTGGCCTCTAACCCCCATAACACATACCCATCCACAGTCACACACAGGCACGCTCACACACACACACGCACACGCACACACGCACATACACGCACGCACACACACACACACACACACACCACACAAACACACACATACACACACTTGAGCATACTTAGGTATCTTGAAAGACACTATAAAAAACAAGCTATTATTATTGTTATTATAGTTGTAATGCAGTTGCATGGCCATTTCATGTCTCATCATGATGTCTTCTGACGGGGGCAAAGGTAAACCAAGGGCATGATGCCGCCATTGTCTTCTGTCAGTGGGAGTGCTTGTTGTCACTGTAATTCAGCAGGGCGATAGAGAAGACAAACCATCCATGGCGTTCAGGAAGGACACAAACTGCAGGACTTGGCGGCTGATGGGAGAGAAAACCAAGGAACGAAGCGCAGACGAGTGCATCAATCAGAGTCCGCTGTCGCCCGGCCGCTGTCAGAGAGCACGGGGTGCGCACAGACACACGGGGTGGGTGCACTCAATACAGCGGTGATTTACAGCGAGTCACCGGGAGGGATCCGATCAGAACATAGTCTGAGTAGAAGATCCCCTCGGAGCGGGCGGTAAATAAGGTCAGAGAGGAGGGACAGACGCAGACGCAGCTCTAAACAAAGGCTATAAGGAGCTGCCAATAGTGATACTCTACACCAGGAGACGACTAGCCGAGTGGACAGGAGAGAAGAGGGCCTGAGAGTCTCCTCATGTGACCTTGTCACAGTGGTGATCCTATAGGTCGCCTATAGTATAGCATATGACCTTCCATATGACCTTCCCACATTGTGACGACCACGCAACCGGCATTGTACACTGTACACAGAGCACAGAGAAGCTCCTTTCTAAGGTAACAGGCATTCAGCTAATGCTTGGGCAGCACTGTACTAACAATCATGCTAACAAGGCAACATTGTATTGAAATGGAACGAATGCTTCTCTTGCTTTATGGTGGCAGAGAATACAGCTCTGGGTCTTTGGCCTTGGGCAGCTCTGAAGCCTATGCATGTCCTTGGTCTCAGAGCAAGCACACACAGGAACAACCTGGACGCTGCACATCACATCACACCCAAAGAGGAAGAAGCAGACGCACGGCTAAAAACAAACCCAGGGAGATCAATATTTCATTATTGTTACATTTCATTGATCAGTCTCGTTTAATTCTAGACATTTTGGACATATCTGGATAGAATCAGAACCAGCTTATATTGCATAGTAAATCTGTTATCTACCCAAAGGATATCACAGCTACTTTATCCTTGAAACACACTGGGGTTATTTACTGATGAGAGACTAGCAGATGTGATGCTAACCCATTTAATTCAAACAGGCTGTTGCCCTCTTTTAGTTCCCTGACATTCAAACTGGATTTGGGAGAAGCAGAGGGAACCACCCACACCTGACCTGTCTGTCTTGATTAAACCCCCCCACAGCAGTCTGGGAGCACTAGACCGTTCTCTGGGCTTCAGTGCGTCTCCCACGCTACACATCTCTCTATCTCGGTCGGCCCTCCCTGCTCATCCCCTCATGAGCTGACAGTGGATTGTACCAGAAAAGCATAAAGACAACAACAACATCTAGTAAGAATTTACCCACACCTGCTTTCCCATGATCTGGAGAAAGAAAGGATGCAGATCGTGGGAAGTGTTCTTTTATCCCTTCCTGTCCCAGTATCGGGGGAAGGCCCTGCACTTGCCTGACGGCTTTTGACAAACTTGCCTGAGGACAAAGACGATCTCTTGAAAATATACATGTTCACTGTGAAATGCCCAAAAGCTGGGCAAACAATCATGCGAACCAAACGAGCAGGATGTGAGTGCTCTTCAGTACACAAGCACACACATCAGATGACCCTTCACACACATCACACACACCCCTCCCCATCCAGTGGCACTGCCACAGCGCACCTCTCCTCACACCTCCCTCCTCCTCCTCCTCTTCCTCGTCCTCTCGTCTCCTCTCGTCAGCGCTGCAGCTGGCTCAAGTCACAGTAATGGACTGAGCATGCTCGGGTGAGAAACCTCCTGGCACCACCACAGTCGGGCTCTTTAACATGCAGACGAGCCGCCGCTCCCATTCGCCTTCAATCACTTCACATCACACAACATGGAAAACTGCCTGCCTGCAGCCTGCTGATCACACAGATACACACACAGACATGCTCACACACACACACACACACACACACACACACACACACACACAGATACACACAGCGACATGCTCACACACACATACACACACACACACATACACATACACACACATACATACAGATACACACACACATATACACACACAGACATGCTCACACACACATACACATAGACACACAAACACACACACACACACACACACACACAGATACACACACAGACATGCTCACACACACACACACAAACACACACATACAGATACACACACAGACATGCTCACACACACATACAGATACACACACAGACATGCTCACACACACATACACAAAGACACAGACACACACAGACACACACAGACATGCTCACATAGGGAGATACAACAGACGGGCAGACAGACACAAAAACACTCACTTAACACATTTAATCTGATGTACAGATATACACAACCCAATGCAAGCATTGTACACAAATACACATACCTACATAGCCTACAGACAGAGCCAGACATACTCAACCACACACACACTGTTCAACTCAAATACCCCATAAATTCTACACATAAAACCAAAACCACATGTGCACACACAGATGTACTAAAACAGATGTAAACAGACACAACACAACAGACACACACAGACACACATCCATATGCTAGTGAGATGACACCTTAGACTTGATCACAAAACCACTAGTATGTCCAGTGCACTAAACAGATGCCTTGAGTTCACCACTTTGGCAATCTTTGGCTCTGTGATGCCCTGTGTCCTGTTTTTTAAAGTCGCAGAGTGGCAGAAGTAGAGAAAAAGAGAGAAAAAGACATATACCTACTTCATGAACCAGCAGCTAACACTAACTGGATAAGACAAGAGAAAGTGAGAGAGTTGCTTTGCCCTTATTGCTATCTGGTCTATGGTCGACCAAATTCTTTCATTCTTCTTCCAACTGACAGCACTTGGTGAGCTCGAACAACAGGGCTGTGTGCTGATTCACCTTGGACTTATGCTTCAAAGCAGTCCCAGGCAAGCCTGCCATTGTTTACCTCTGGAGCTCCCTCTACAAGCACAGCATTGGACATTCTCATCAATCCATGTGGATTTGTTTGCCTTCCAAACCATAGCAACCAGCCATGATCATTTTCGTGGAAATATGTTTACTGACAAGGTAATAAACGCGATATCAGTTTCATTCAGTTCCATTTTCATTTACCACGGGTGTGGATTTTCATACTGCATGTGCTGTAACTGCACCAGGAGAGGGATAAAGGCAGCTAAGAGAGCCTTCATTAACCCAGTCATGGGCCATTTCACCATCAAAGTGACATCAAAGCTGGTAAATGAACCTCAAAATGTTGCCTGGTATTCCTTTAAGTAGCGAGAGTGATAACTTGAGTTTAGAACACCTAGAGCATTCAGGCACTGATGGACATCACCTCCCGTTTCCATCCCCACTTCCCACTTCCCATTCCCCTTTACCCATTTCCCAGCTCCTTTTCCCATTTCCCATCCCCTTTTCCCATTTCCCATCCCCTCTTCCCATTTCCCATCCCAATTTTCCGTTTCCAATCACAGATGCCATACAGGTGTCAGACATGCCAGTCCTGAAATCACAGACTACAACACCGTAAGTCATGTTAGCTTCCCCTATCTCTCCCCCTACCGCAAATCACTGATCTCTTAAACAAACTATATGTGCCTGTGTGAATGTGACTACGCAGCACATCTCACACCAAGAGTGCGGATTCTCAGGCCGGGGGGGTGGTGGATGAGATGAGAGTAAACAAACCTGACACTCCCCACTGCTTCCCCTAAGAGGCCCTGGGGTGGGGTGGGGAGCGGGGTCATCTGTGCTGCCCAGACACAAAAGGTCTCAGATTAGAGAGTAGACTGAGAATCAGATAGCAGACTAAATGTAAGGCTTAAAGGAGAAATCTGGTATGAATCAGTCCATCAGCCCATAAGCACAGGAAAATGAATCTGAAAGTAAGTTACTGTGCCCCATTCAGTTGGTGTAGCTGCCGGTTCACCATTCGGTCTATGTTATCAAATTTCCATGTCGTTTTTCCTACTTCCAGCATTCAGTGACCTGGAACAACAGGGCTACGGATTGATTCACACCGGACTTCTCCTTTAATGCTGTCCACAAAGCTGAACACTCTGAACTGCACACATTTCCCTAAACTCCCATTGGTGCCCATCTTATAATCAGCTGCAATTGATGGGTTTACAAAGAGCATCAGAATCATTATAATTAGGAACACTCACACAACAGCTTCTAATTCTGCAGTCATACTGAGGGGAGCCCCCAGCAGCATCCGGCCCTACCAGACTGGAGATGCCTGGAAAACAGCTCAGATTAGGAAAGACCCAGCTACCGCTCAGAGGCAGATCAGACTCGCTTACCTTTTGGCTAATCAACCCCACCAGGCAGACAAAAGATGCTAGACAAGACAAAGGCAACAGAATTAGCAGCCTGAAACAACACCTTGATGGGCCCCTGTGATCAATAAGCTATTAAACCGTGGGGTGACTGGCTGGCTCTGTGTTTGTGTACAGCAGAGACCACCTGGGCCGCTCCAGAGCTTCTGTCGGGGGGTGGGTGAAAGGGCAGCACAACCCTGAAGGTCCCCACGGTCCCTGATATTTCTGCTTCTTTCTCATGGAGCAGGAATGCTTTGTCATCCTAGTCTCAGTCACCGACAGCATGTCCTCACGACGTGCCACTCCCCTCCAGGAAACCCATTTGGGTCACCGACAGCATGTCCTCATGGCGTGCCCCCCTCCTCCAGGAAACCCATTTCTTCCTCCAGGGAACCCATTTGGGTCACCGACAGCATGTCCTCATGACGTGCCCCCCTCCTCCAGGGAACTCATTTGAGTCACCGACAGCATGTCCTCACGGCGTACTCCCCTCCTCCAGGGAACTCTCATGGCGTGTGTGCCTTCTCCAGGAAACTCATTTGGGTCACCGACAGCACATCCTCAAGGCATTTGGGTCAGGCCCATCTGGAAATGAGACACGGTAGTTGTGTCACCTGGGTTCCCCAAAAGGATCCATTTTCACAAGGTGAAAGATATTGGACACAATTCTCAATTCCCGCCCTGAAGTCCACTCTCAGATTATTTACTTTCCTGTCCCCAGTGCTGACATCCCTTAATATGGTGGCACTAAGGGATCTGTTTCCAGCACATGTCTGCAATGGCATTCTCCCGCCAAACACACACACACACACACAAATCCAAGGTGACATTTCAAGGCAGGGTTTTTGTCAAAGGGACAAATCGTGGATCAGAATCGGGGTGCGCATTGTGAGGAGAGTGGCACAGATTCTCTTGCACAATACCCACTGGGAGATAACGCATGACAATGAGCACTGCTGTTCCCTAGGAAACCGCCGCTACCAGTTCCATTGCTCGCACAGGCGAGCTTTCCTGCCGTCACTGAAGCAGCCGCACAGCCCAGCATACAGAGGAAGGAAAAGATACACACTCACACACACACGCTTCCATCATCAATCTCTCACCACCACCCTCCTCCCATGACACACAACACCACACCACACATCGCCATGTCATTTAGCTTAAGTGGAGAGCAAGTTCTGTATATTTCTCTCGTAATTGGGCCAAACCTGCCCGCGTGCATCCCAAACCACTTAAGCCGAGAGAGCGGAGCAAGGACCTGGAATCAAACGGCTTTTGATTTGGCATTTATCGGCCTACGTGCATCTGCGTTGGCCTGCTCCACGCTCGCTTGTTTCCCAACTGAATTATTAGCCGTTTGATCCTGCATCGGTGAGCACCGAGCCATGGCAGATTCATGTTGTATTCATGCACTCGTGCGCAAGGAGACAAGCCATGCACACACACAGACACACACACACAGAACTGTACAAATGAGGTACAAATGTGTCACTCTGCTCCTCTCACCATTTAAGCTGAGGAAATGCAGAGAAAAGGCTTCTGTGAAGCCTGGGCTTGGTGAAGAAACATCAACACTGTGGCATTAGGGAAAGGTCAAAATACTCATCAATCATGAATATCCACACACACACACACACACGCACACACACACACACACACACACACACACACACACACACACACCCTTCAGGCACAGCACAAGAAGCACCTCACACCAGCACACTGGGACTGGGTAATATGGTATGTCAGTGTGTTTGTTTATCAGTGCGACTGAAAGAAAAAAAAGATGATTTCTGGGAGCATGTAGTCAGACAGTGCTAAAGAGAAGCTGTTTGAGAAGACAAACAAGAGAGATCATAACCTGGAAACAGGAGATCCTGTGAGGTAAGAACAGTGTCATCTGTAATTCTGATCTTTCCAAGGACAGCAGACCAAGTTAAAGCTTTTCCAGGCAAATACAGTTTGGAGGAAGGTCAAGATTGATTGAGAGTGAGTGTAAATCATTTGGACAGGTAGGAAGGTCCACTAAAGACACACACCCATACAGTGTATGTGCGCATACACACAAACACACACATGACTATATAAGCATATACACACAAATACACACACACACACACACACACACACACACACACACACACAAAGACCTGAACTCCTCATTTCTCTGAAGTAATGGTTAAGAAAAAATGACACATTTTCCAGTGGGACCAAACAAAAGTCATTTCTGTCCTGACTTGGGGACTTCATACACACCACACACCATGACAGCAACAAAAACACCAAATCAAGACTGACAGACACTCTCCCTCCACCATACACTCCACACACTAGAGGCCCAGCTCCAGACCTCTCCCTCCACCATACACTCCACACACTAGAGGCCCAGCTCCAGACCTCTCCCTCCACCATACACTCCACACACTAGAGGCCCAGCTCCAGACCTCTCCCTCCATACACTCCACACACTAGAGGCCCAGCTCCAGACCTCTCCCTCCACCATACACTCCACACACTAGAGGCCCAGCTCCAGACCTCTCCCTCCACCATACACTCCACACACTTCATATCTGCTGATGCCACATGTGATTACTGTCCCAAAGCAACCTTTCTCATCACCTCTTCACGTCTCTAGCTCACATGGGTGTGCATTAGTGTAAACAAGCCACAAGGTTCTGGCCCAGTCAGTCCTGAATCATCATCCAGCCCAAGCACAAGGGTCAGGGGATGGGAGTGCCACTCCACAATGATAATGGTCAGGCCAGGCAGAGTCAATAGAATGGCCTCACAGCTCCTCTGCAAACACAGGTGGCACTGTTATGGCAACACACACCTCTCAGCAATCTCCCAGAAACACAGAGAGAGAGAGAGAGAGAGAAAGAGAGAGGGAGGGAGATGGTAATGTGTGTTGTGAGTGTGTGTTTGAAAGAGTATGTCTGTGTGTATGTGTGAGAGAGAGAGAGTGAGAGACAAGGGGGGAAATATTAATGTGTAGGGAATGTGTGTGTCTGAAAGAATATGTGTGTGTGTGTGTGTGTGTGTGTGTGTGTGTGTGTGTGTGTGTGTGTGTGTGTGTGTGTGTGAGAGAGGGGGGGGGTGGAGGGGGGCGTAAAGGGAGCATGTGGCAGCAGAGGCCATTTGCTGAGCCCCTTTAGGTCCAATGCAAACACACCAGGTCAGTTCTTAGTAACTATGGCTGCATGTGAGACTAGAGCAAAGCCAGTCTCCATCACAGTGTGTCATGTGTGTTTGTGCTTAAGTGTGTGAGTGTGCATGTGTGTGTGTGTGTGTGTGTGTGTGTGTTTATGTGTGTGCACATGTGCAGAATAGCCTGGTTATTAAAAAGTCACTGCAACTCCGGAGGAGTGGGGAAAGTTTGCACCTCAGTGGCCATTACTACACATGAAAGCCAGCGAGGAAAACACTTCCACAGTCCACACAGCCACCAGCAGCCTGTAATTGCACATCAGTGTGGTCAGAGTGACAGTTGGGATAGTGGTTAGGTATGTGCAAGTCCTCCTTTCTCATCACTTTTCAGGTACTCTGCACTGTTTAGCTTACTGCTAATTGGCATGTCTGACTGTACCTAATGGTAGGTGATTACAATGCGAAACACAGTGGCAAAACAGGAGATGCCATTTGGTGTTGACTAGCAGAGTTGGAGGCATCTGAAACAGGTTGCATTTTTAGAGTTTGTGTTGGGAGTGAGACAGACTGACAGGCTTTGAGGCATCTGAAACAGGTTGCATTTTTAGAGTTTGTGTTGGGAGTGAGACAGACTGACAGGCTTTCTTCATCTGCCTGACCATATGGCATCTGCTCATCCCAATGACACTCTGCCATTGGCACCCAAGGCAGAGTAACACATTACTGATAGTTTTGCTCCCATTCTGCCTCTCGTATTCCATCATCACTTACTTGCTGATACTCTGTCTTTCGTTTACAGTCTCTTATTCTCTCTCTCTCTCTCTGTATTGATGCTGTATTGACATAAATGAATGACTGAATGCAGTCTCTTGGCAGAGCTAAGTCTGAGAGACTGTGTTGAGTGTCCATAGCATACTGTTGATTTAACATGCCCATGTGGGTTCTCCTTCTTCTCTTCATCTCTCCATCCCTCCTCACCTTCCTCCGTGGGCTTACTGCTTGACAGTTTCTCTTCCTCTCTTCCTTATCACTCCCTCTCCAGCCCTCTATGCCCATGATAGCGCTGATAATTAGGCCCAGGAACGAGAGCAGAGCAGAGGAGAGGATGATTGGAGAGTGGGCAGAAGCAGAGAGAGAAAGAGAGAGAGGCAGCACTTGACAGCAGGCCCAGGGATAATGAAGAGGTTTTTTTGGAGGAAGGGAGAGAGAAGAGCTGTGCGACGGAGGGAGGGGTGTGGAGGGTGGGGTGTGGGTGTATTTTCAGATGACGGTCTGCACTTAAGTCCCAGCGGCACGATGCACGTTCCTTGACTGTGCACCAATTACTGGCCTCCGCTCGGCCACAGAGGAGAAGAGGGAGTCCCCCGACCGCCCCACTTCAGGCTAATTTAATAGCAGGGGTGGGGTGTGGGGTGTGTGTGTGTGTGTGTGTTTGTGGGGGGGGGGGGAGCTGAGGGCCAGACTGACTGTGGTGTGCAGTGGCAGGCCCACTAACCACAGCTGACAGTTTTTCATCTCACCAATTTGGTTAGAATAAAGCAGAGGCTCTACATCAGACACAAAAGGCGCACCTGGGATGGAGGCCTTTCAAGCTACGAGATAATGAAGCTTAGTTTTCTAAAAATGCTACAAAAACCAGGAAAATATTTTTGCATAGGCCTGTTCTAATTTTGAAAACTGGGACACCACTTCGAAGTACCGGTAAATCAAATTTAGCTCTTTTGGAAATCACTGACTGCACCTTTCAGACATCAGCAAAGAAGGTGTCCAGCTCTATTTTGGTTGCCCTTCCAATATGATGCCTGTTTAATAGGTGAGGCTGTGGCAGCACCCTGTGGGGCTCTGGGGAGCAGAGCTGTGACGAGTTTTGGGTATGATTAGGCTCCTGGGTCACTCTGCATCTCTGGAGTGTCAAGAGCAGAGGGAATAGAGTTTATGTAATCCTCTAGTCAATCTGTCCATCTTCCTGTCTCTCTCTGTGTCTCTGTTCTCTCCATCATTCTCTATCCATCCCACCGCCCCAAACACACCCAAACACACACAGTCTTCTCTTTCTGTGTGCCAAGTCTGCATTGCTGTTTTCTTTTGAGATGTGTATCTAGGTTAATAAGTCAATGCTGGGAATGTCAATTTACTACACACAAGAATGTAAACATCACAACAAAGAGAATCATTAAAGAGGTGGATAAATCTGCAGACAATCAAATGCACTGTGTGCAGGGATGTCAAATGCACTGTGTGCAGGGATGTCAAATGCACTGTGTGCAGGGATGTAAACTGGTAAATAAAGCAGTGTTTGCGATCTCTCTCTCTCTCTGTGTGTGTGTGTGTCTCTCTGATGTGCGCTATCTTTTTGCAACTTAGTGGCTCCCCCAGGACTGGACTTGGGTTCTGAGTGTCCTTAAGTGCTGTTCGGTCTGCCGGATCTGACAGGGATCCTCCACAGATTAGTGCTGATCCTTGGCGCATGGTGTCTCCAAGGTCGTGAGAGGAAAGATGGCTGCTGCTTCCGTCAGCTCCCCCGACTCCCCTTGGCTCAATCAACTCATGACATGACTGGCTACTGCTGGACAGACGCAACACTGCCTTTTATCATGCAGGCTAGTTTGCTGGTGCTGCTTTGATATGCAAGGTCTCAGTGTTTGTGTGTATGTGTGTGTGTGTGTGTGTGTGTGCGCGCGTGTGTGCACATGGGCAAGTGCGTGTGCGTGTGTGTGTGTGTGTGTGTATATGTGTGAGTGAAGTGGAAAACCAAAGGCAAACACAAACTATCAAACAAACAAGCTCCTTAAATCACATCCTATCATGTTTGAGTGGGGACAGAGTGGAGGCCTTCAGAATGGGTTCAAGCTTTGATGTTCCAAAGACTTTCTATTTAATCAGGAACACACTAAGTAGAACAGACATTACTTTGTTCCTTTCTATCTTATTAAGAGAACGGAACTCTTCATTATTCTATTGTTGACTTGATTCTATAGAATGTTGGTAGAGCTCTACAGTCGCCATGTTTGTTATTTCACTGCTCTCAGACAGCTTTTGTCATAATGGACCTGGCAGGGGTCCAGCAGTCCAGTGGCAGTGCAGTGGCCATTTTGACCCAGCAGCTTTGTCCATCTGGGCTGACAATGCAGCACAGCAGTGTCCTTAGAAAGCTTTTTCATCTCTGGGTAGTGTAGAAGAAACTTCTAGACTTGCTCTCTTGGCTGGGCTTTTGAAGAAGGCCTTACAGGCTCAATGTGTCTTTTTTGAGCCAGAAGAGAGAGAGAGAGAAAGAAAAAAAGAAAGACAGAAAGAGAGGGAGGGGGGAGGGGGGAGAGACTTTGAGAGAAAATGATAGGAAGAGGAGAGAGGGAAGGAAGGATAAGGGGAGAAACAGATAGAGGGAAAAAGAAAAGAAAAAGAAAGGGAGTGATGACCAAAACAAGAGAAATGCCAGGGGCAGAGACAGACACAGCCTGGCTACACACTGCTGAGCAGAACACAAGCTAAACTACACCCAAGTTAAAGAGCAACCATCACACACACATGACACAAGAGCCCAGCTACAGCTTATATAGAAATGCCTGCTTGTACATCTGTTCTTGTTGGATTGTATTCTCTTATTCCTTATGTAGATGTGCATTTTACATCATTCTTGCCAGGTATTTATGCACTGCATTAATGACAACCAATCCATAGCTAACTGCTGCGTAGAAAAGTATACTGTATGTTCAGTTGAATTAAATTCCATTCCTAACAGTTTGTTTCCAATGTGACAGAATGACATGAGCAGAGCCTAATGGATATTTTGACATGAGCAGAGCCTGATGGATATTTTGTTGGCAGGGGTCAAGTGAAGCTGCTCTGAAGCTCTTAAAGTTGCCATTCTGGGGCTCTTTTCAGCTCCTCGGGAAGATGCTGCAAGTAATGGGACTTCTGCTTGACCTGGCGGCTTTTCTCCTGGGTCTTGATCTTTTCCTCCTGGGTCTTGATCTTTTCCTCCTGGGTCTTGATCTTTTCCTCCTGGGTCTTGATCTTTTCCTCCTGGGTCTTGATCTTTTCCTCCTGGGTCTTGATCTTTTCCTCCTGGGTCTTGATCTTTGGCTGCTGTTTGTCAGAGAGGTCCATGAACGGGGGCCGTGAGGGATGCTGGGAGGTGATGTGAAGCTTCTTAAATTCTACCTACTCAGTCAATATGAAGTGTTACCATGTCAACTCACCTCTTCAAATGATACTATCTTAAGTAATAGTTTACGTATGTCTTTTTTTATCTGCCTCTTTTGATTTGGCACCTGTGTGGGTTTTTCGGATGTGCGTTGCGTACCTTATACCGTATTCTGAAAATCAGTCAGCTAGAATGAGCCTCCACCTTCTCCGTCTCCAAACATGGGTGACTGGGAGGCTTGGGATTGTTAGAACATCAACTCTGAGATCATTTAAACAGGAAAAAAGAAAGGTTTGCTTGACCTTGATGGAAGAGTTGAGTGTGTGTGTGTGTGTGTGTGTGTGTGAGAGAGAGAGAGAGAGAGAGAGAGAGAGAGTCAGTGTGAGTGTGTGTTGGCCTGGAGAATATTATCCCTGGTGAAAGCTGCAGCTTTTCACTCTGAGGGCTGACCGTGAGTCCAGCAGCCCACACAAAATCCCACACACTACTGCCCACTTATAGGTACACACACAGCTCACATCGCCTACAGTCTGCGCTTATATGTGTGTGTGTGTGAGAGAGAGAGAGAGAGAAAGTGCAAATTCATGTATGTAGGTGTATGTGTGAGCACCTGGTAGAAAATGAGATATAGTGTGTGTGTGTGTGCACGTGCACATGTGCATGTGCACACGTGTAATAGCATACACGTGTGTGACAAACTAAGGTATAAGGTAAGGTATAAGGTAAATTTGTTCCAAGAGAAACTTGGGAATGAGATAAACAAGAAAAATATGATTCTGCCATAAAAAACTGAACCCACAGTAGACTAGAGCTCCCATTTTTCACTGAGACTCAAATATGGACCATATAACTGTGGACATCTTCCTACACTATTAGAAGGGAGACACAAAGAATTCCATCTGGTGGCACTGAAACTTTTATTTGTCAAGAAAATCTCATTTCCTGGTGGCACTTTCATCTTTCATGTCCTTCAGTCCAAAACTAACTTCCCAGTTTGCAGAGACTCTCCACAGCACTTCCTTTAATGAACTTGGAGAACCAACAACAACGTGCCATTGAAT
>PYXC01000858.1:1445000-1447500 GCA_015244755.2 Tenualosa ilisha
CACAATAGTGAATTACTTGGCTTGACAAAAAGATGAGTCTAACTGTTGAATTCAGAACAATACATAATTACACACTGTCTAGTCCTGTGCCTCTCATAGTGCCTACTAAGTTCACTGCTGTGTAAGTCGAGTGCCGTGCTGCGTATCGGCGACAGATTTGGGCCTCATCAGTGTCTCACTGGGTAAATTCACACTGGGTAAAACTCTGCTCCTTTTTCTCCTTAAAGTCAAAGTCAAAGTCACTTTATTGTCAATTCACTATGTAACAAGCATTACAAAGAGGATTGAAATTGCATTTCACCAGACACCAAATGTGCAATTTAACTAAAACACACAAGCACACACACACAAACACACACACACACACACACACATACAACATACAGGTAAACATATAGGCTTCCAACAAGAAGGAAGTACTGGGGTAGCTCTTCTTGGTAGCTGGTGAGGTAAGGTGAAGTGAAATGTGTAATATGAAAAGTGCAATGAAAGGTGCAATATGTAAAGTTGCAGTAATGTGTAGGTGCAATATGTAAGGTCCAAAATCTGTCTCTGGTGCATTACAATTATGCATCACTGGATCAGAAGTGTGTGATGGGTGAGGTGTTCATTGACTGAATAAGACCCCAACACCCCAACCTCCACATCCAGCAGGAAATGGTTTGTTGTTGCTATGCCCACTCTGTTAAAGACCAGTGTCAAATCTGTCATCATGACTGAAAGCACTTGGTCCCAAAGCTGTGCCAGTAGCAAGACAAACAGCAATGGGTTTGTTTAAGGGAGAACATGGGATGAACTTGCTTACTGATGAAAGGAAACAATGGATTAGGACACAGACAAAGAGCTTTTAAGCTATCAACTGCAGTGACAGAAATTAGAAGAAGAAATCATTTGCACACATTAGTCATACACGGCGCGAGTCAATTAGCGCTGATTGTGTCGTAAACAATTCTTTGTGAGCTACAGCATGATCAAATTACCATCTGAGTCAGTCTGCCTGCATCTGTCATAGAGGGCGATGGGGAGAGGATTAGAAAGAGGTGTCTCACTCATTAAAGTCTAAATTGAAAATAAAATAGTTAATACAGTCATTAAAGTTAATGCAGTTCTCCCTCAGATGTCTGAGATAGACTGCCTGTGTGCCAAACAGAGCACTTGAGCACATCAAAGCCAATCTCAAGGGACACTCCCAAAGGGAGGAAGACATCTCAAGGTGGACATCGCAAGGCACCACACTGCCACCTAGTGGTAGATAAGATGACACCAGTCCTATTTACTTTATATTTAATTACTAACAGGGACATGAACAGCACATGTTTAAATATTACCAACAATTTACGAAGAAAGGGTATACAGGAGCCTGAATGTTAAAGTCGGGACTGTGGAAATCATTTGACTGACAAATGAAATGATTTTATTAATGTGTCAAAAAAAATACTTGACAAATGTACAGCCTTGCAGGAACAAGGATAGAACATTTGTAAGGGTCAATATTAGACAGCCAGCCACATTATGAAATATATACATTAATATTCATTTTACTCCTCTATACTAGTCCTGTCATGTCAAAGAACGTCCTGTGAACCAGTGACTGAGAGGTGTGTTCAGCAGATCTTAACTGCAGAGATTGGGGCTTGAAACCTCACTAAGGTGTTTAGTTGAGCTCCAGGCTTTAAAACAGCAGCTACAGTGCCACCTAGAGGCCTCAGAGGGGAAAGCACCATGAGACCAACGTACTGGACATAGAAACATCTGCTTATTCATGGTGATCCCCCACAGTTAGATGTTATGCGCCATAATATAAAATACATGTCTATTAAGAACCATACGGACTTTGCAAACGTAAGAAAGTCAAAGTCAGTGTCACGGTGATAAGGAGTGTGTGTGTGTGTGTGTGTGTGTGTCTGTGTGTGTGTGTCTGTGTGTGTGTTCTCGATCCCGTCTTCCCCCACATTCTCATCACTGTTACTCACCATGATGCCCTCCCACGTGGGAACATGGGTCTCCAGTGTGCCACCACCACGCTCAGTCAGCGTCTACCCCTGTCCACTGGACCTGCCCGTCATAACCGCTGCTGACATCCGCAGAGTACCAGCGGCCTGGACCATCTTTAGCATGGTGTGGGTATTCACCTCCTCCTCCTCCTCCTCCTCCTTCTCCACCTCCTCCTCCTCCTGACAGGAGTAAACCGAGTAGGAGAGAAGAGGGGGTCTGCTGTTCCTCCTGTCAGCAACAAATACAATCCATTTTTTCTTAAAGCTATTCTTTCCTGTTCTTCCCTTCTGAACATTCTCAGTTGGCGTATCAGCAGCAAATACCATATTTAGATCTAATAATTACAATTAATTAAAAATCACTCAGGATATTTGGAGAGCATCGCAAAAAGGGATGACTTAGAGTGTTGCTCTAAATAACTGCATCCGCTGTCAGAGACTTCTCAGTCAAAACAAACAACAAATAAGACAATAATGAGCTCGCTATGAGTTCGCTAGTTCGCTCT